>VUQG01045507.1:36166-74110 GCA_015106755.1 Etia nguti
ACACACACACACACACACACACACACACACACACACACACACACACACACACACACACACACACACACACAAAGTTGTTTAAAAAACACTTATTATGACTATTATCCTGCTTTGAAGTTATGTTCAGAGTCTTGGAGGTTTCTTGATTTAAGTAGGTTAAGCAGTGCTTAACCTGCATTACAGAGAAAATATCAAGTGATTCATGTTTTAGTAACACTTTATAAGCAATTTATGAAAGCTTTTGGTCTGTGCTGGTGCCTTAGAATGAGAATTTATTCAAAATAACTCCTTCTAATGTTCAAAAGGATATCAGTTATCCCTTCATGTTTTGAACACTGCAGGCCTGATAGAGCAATGCTTTGAGAGGAAAGTGCCCGTACTGTTTGCACCAAGTCTGAAACCGATTTCTTTCTCCAACCTCACCTCCACCAGTAGCACTAGTATGTAAGGGAATTTCTGTTATATCATAATCATTCCTCGACAGTATCCCGTACTTGGGCAGCAACAAAATCAAAGCTTAGATGCTAAATATAAATGCTGTAGATACTCTGCATTGGCATCAGCAATCGTCAGTTCCAGCAGGTTGCCTGAAACTGCAACTATTTTGCAGTGATTTTCAGCAAAAACAGTATCCAGTATCTGTCAGAGACCAACGTAGGTTTGGTAGGCCTAGCTCCAGTAGACCAAATGAGCACATACTGACACCACCTGCAGTATCTACAAGCTATACATACTTTATTAAAGTAAGCAGGAGGATTCAGGAAGTCTTCATACCTTTCAGGTTTTCCACATTTTACGTATTATTTTTAAATTGAGAATTATTATTTTTTTTGTCATCAGTCTACTCACAGTACTCTACAATGACAGGGTTTTGAAGTGCTGGGCAAAAATCTTGCAGGGAGGATTCTCAACTCTCAGATTCTCAACCAATTTGGCTAACCTTGAACAATTTTGAAGAATTAGAAAAACTTTCAAACAACATGTATGACAAAAAATACCAACTGAATATAATGATTGAAATATTTTTCTAAAATTCTGCCCTCCACCATTACTGATGGCCCATTTAAATAAAAAAAGTTCCCTCTCTTAAAATGAAAACATCAAAGAGCAGGGTCACCTGCAGTTACCAGTGGTAAAAGCAAATGCAGTTTAATACTACCAATCATAAATTCTGGGAGCTGCGAAACAGAGTGTTGTCACTTTAATGGATGAAGCAGACAAAGATTGGCCTTTTTTTCCATCATTCTGGGATTTCATGCTGCATGTGGAATGAGTCTGAAAAACACGGTTTGGGGGAGAGTGACCTTTGCTCAAAAAAGCCGGTTGCCTGCAGCTCTTCATAAAAGACTCTTAAACATTACATGGAGTAATGGAAGAAAAACTAATTTGCTGTAAGAAATTACAGTTTTCTTGTTTGGCAGACACATTACAGGAAAACACGCTAAATTTGCAGACAATGACCTTGCATTTTCTTGGTATAATTCATAGTAAAAGCAAATGCATATTTTACCAGTTAAATACTTCTAATGTGAAGCTGCAGCAGTGAACCAATTGACTCCATGATCCTAACACTGCAAAGAGCTTATATGAGACTTGCAATACGTGCATCAGTGGGCCTGATTACAGTAGATGTTTTATCTAATTTAGACAGTGATAGTGACTTAAGAGAAATATATGTACATTAAAATCTTTGCAATTTTAATTTACCTGGTGAAAAAGTAATATAATAATACTCTTTGTATATGGCTGTGATTACGGTTACTTTGGCATCTTTCATTTTTTTTAGCTGGTGAAAAGTGTTTTCCTTTTTCTAAAAGTTTCTTTTTTCAGTTATATTGACTTACCAACCTGTTATTGCTCAGCTTGTGGCTATATTGTGATGTTTGTATTTATGTATCCTGACTTCTTTTCCCTTCTGGCACACCGGAGCTAAAATTTCATCTCTTTTCTCCAACAGCATCTTACTGTAATTACAGAAAGAGACATAAAAAAATAAAAAAAATCAGTTCAATGGTAAACCTTTACTGCCTCAGCGAGGAGTGCAGTGTTCTGACATCAGGTTATAAAATGGAATCGCTTGTGGTTGCAGCCCGGAATGGATCTACTGTCCTTCCTTCATAAAACAGCACCTAATGAGATTAGGGATGCAAGTGCTGAATCAATGGAAGTTTAAAACACAATTAAAGAGGACATTAATGAGGAAGGTTCTCCAAAGAGGTGAGTAGAGTAAATTAGCGTCTTCTCCAGCTAACCCATTATTCCATCTCGACACCCCGGCACCTTTGCATGCCTTTAGAGTTCAAACATGAATATGGAGTGTGGAAAAAATTAGGAAACTGAGTGCAAGTTATGTTTAATCATGAGGAAACAAATGTTCAAAGCCCTGTTCATAGCGTTTCTGTGTCACCTCAAGGGGCAGGGAGTAGAGGAAATGTTTACTGTGAATCTGAACAAGGGGGGGGGGAGTTGTTCCAAGTGTGGCTGAGGGCACAATTAATGAGGAAGGTGATGTAAAAGGTTACGGTGAAAGGATGTATAAAACAAGGCTGGGGTGATTTGCAAGTTTTCCTTTCAGAGGACAGAAGTAGCTGTATGACCTACTATATGAGTAGAAGGGACAGAAAGCAAACATACTCTACAGTTTAATCAAAGAGGAGTGTCTCAGGACCAGCTGCACTCACAAAGATGATTGTGTTTCCATCAAAACAAACCCTTCTTCCCGAGGATGGTTGCGTGATTAAACTGGAACTGGCTTTGCTTCTTAATTCTTGAGCTGTTCTGTATCTCTGCTCCTGCCGATGAATCTCACCCCATGCACTCTATCAAGTCAGTCCTGTCGCTGCCACCTGCACTCAATCAGTCCGTGTGCATGTGCGAATGCATGTTCATAACCACTTTAAGTAAATCAAACCAGCAAAGCCACTCTGTCGCCTATTGTTCCTTTTGGATTTCAGCTCTCCATTAATGGAAGCTGCTCATGCTGAGAGATTTCTGTAGGTTAATACGTTCTGTCTTGGTTATTATTCATGCAAACTTTAATTTTAAAGTTTGCTGTTTTGTTTTTCCTGGGGTCCTGTAGCTGTGACTTTGCACCATGAGAAAATGTGCAAAGTCACAGCTGACTCCTACAACAATCAAAAATGTAACTGCAGAAATAGCTAAAGGTCTTTCCAAATAAACTAACTTTCTTTCATAGTTTACCGCGAATGACATGAATCAACAGCTTTGCTGTAAAATTATACTTTACTGTCCAGCCTGGAATGATGAAATAATGTATTAATAGCACAGCAAGTCATTTTGAAAATTTTAAACATTAAATTAACCCTAATCCCAATTTAACATCTGAAACATTGTCACTATGAAATTTTCAATTAAATCCACAGTTTAAATTGGTGGTAAAGGATTTTATTCAATCATTCAATTTACAGTACTGTGCCGCACACAGCTTCTTTCTTTATGTTTTGCTTCCAATGAGGCAGACTTTCTTGTAATGTTTTAAAGTGGTCTTGAACCCTGGTTCACTTATTGCTACTTATTTTCAGCCCTGCCCTTTTATTTGTGGACATTTCAGAGGATTGTGTTTTGTTTGTTAAACCGTTTAACGTTGACCTGTGTATCACTCAAGCATGAGGAAACTACAGCAGACAATTTGGCAAAGAATCCGTTTTAAATTGTGTCTTTACACATTTGCTATTAGCAGGCAGTTGTTTTTTTTGTTTCCATTTCTTTAGTTCAATCTACAAAAAGTGTCAAAGACATCACAGTCTGACAGTCACAAAATAGTATTTTTGTGCCAACAATGTGATTCCCAAATAGCTATTAGCCAAAAAGTTTATTGGTGATGAATCCAAATGGGAAATTTTTGTTTCAAATCATCATCAACATGTACAGAGGAAGTCAGGTAAGAGGTCCAACAATGACTGTCTAAAATTTATATATGTCTACATTTGTAAACATGGTGGAGGCTCTGTCGTGGTTTGGGGGTTCATTTAAACTAATGGTGTTGGGGATCTTGTCAAAATTTATGGAATTATGATGATGAAATTATAACTAGATAGAAGCAAACGTATGCATTATGGGTCAGATTTTAATCCACAAACACCTTGTCTGATTGGCAGTGGGTTCTTTTTTCAGCATAACAATAATCCCGAACACACTGACAATGCAGCAAAAGCATACCTGGATAGATGCACAATGGAACAGTATCAACTATGAAGTGGTCTCCCCAGAGCCCGGACCTCAACATTACTGAAGCCATGTGGGGATCATCTTGACAGAGAATAGAACAAAAGGCAGCCAACATTCAAAGAAGAACTTTGAATATCTTTCAAGAAGCCTGAAGGACATTCCAACGAGATGACTACTTAAGGAAATTACAACAAAGCTGCCTAAGAGGGTTCAGGCTGTGTTGAAGAATAAAGTGTCATACCAGATACTGGCTTTCAAGCTTGTTAAACGTGTACTAATTTACTAATACTGTTTTTGCTTTACATATGGTTTTTCCTTGTACTGTTGCACATGCGTCAAATATTTTGCTTCTCTTGTATCATAATCACTCCATGACAGTATCCCATGCTTGAGGAGCAATAAAGACATAGCTTAGATGCTAAATATAAACTGTGTGCGTACTGTGCACTCTCAACCACAATCAACGAAGGGTCGATCTCGGCTTCCATTGCACTTTTGGAAGGACTCGTAAATTAAATTAATACAAGATCCCCTGTAAAATGCAGTGTAATGCATATACATTTGTAGCTTTTATTAGCCCTGGGTCACTAGTGTTAATTCATAATAAAACAGAACACAGAAGCAGTGGCATGAATTCTGAAGTGTGTAGAGCTACTTTTTACTTTTTACAAAAATTCAGTAAAGTTCTTCTCATTACATATAAAAAATCACCCAAAATGCTACTAAAGCAATGCAGAGAGTATTATAAAGCTAGAAAGTGGAATATTCTTCAGTAGCTAAGTCAGTTCCCTAATCTCATCCTGACTGAACATGCAATTTACTGTCTGAAGACAAAACGAAAGGCAGGAAGATTCACACACAAATAATAACTGAAGATGACTGATACAAAGGCTAGGCATATAATCAGAAAGAAGGAAAATCACTCTTTGGTGATATTCATGAGTTCAAGACTTCATGCATCATTGCAGGCATTTTTTTATGATTAATACATTTAAGGCCTTGCAAATAGAAAACTGTTTCACAGGGGTTGATGTAATATTTTTGTTCAGCTCTTCAGATTAAATCTGAGAATCCACACTTTAAGCCTGTATTCATTATACTCTGATAGAACAACAAAAAAATGTATGTACCTAATAAACACAAAATCACCATCTTTCACTAATTATTGTTTTCTAAAAAAAAAAAATGTGTCTTTTCAACTAATACCTCTTGCTCTAACTTATAATATTTTTTTTCTTGTAGATATTTTTAAACACCTTTGACATGTCGCTTCTGAATCTTTACTACAGTACATTTTTACACACCTTGAATCACAACCACCTTTTTCAGTCTACTGTCTTTTATCCTCAAGATGATCCTGAGCAAAGATGGCACGTAAGTACTGTTGCTCGGCAGCAGGGGGTTGTGCACTGACAAACTGGCCTTAGCTGAAGATGATCTAGACTGACACAGATGTGATGATACAATACTCAAATGGGGTCACCACATAATGATTTGGTACTATTCTTTATACCCCTGATCTCTGTCTTTGTTATTGCCACACCTACTGGCACTTGGTGTAAGAAGTGCGTGGCACAACAGCACACATGTTGGTCCTTGCAACGCTCTTATTTGATTCCTATCTGTTTTAAATTCTGTTTCTTTTGAAGAAACATTAATTAAAAAAAAAAAAAAACACTGCTTAAAAAATATTGTGTGAAATGGATAGATATTCCATTCACATTTCTCAGATGAGTGCCTCTTTCCAGTCTCATGGCTTTATTTGTCAGTTTAGTATGGGTCACTATTTCCTTGCTTGCTTTCTGTTAAGAAGAAAGGTTTGCTGGCTTCAAAATGAAGTCCTATCTTTACCACTCATGGTCATAATCAGTCATGCCTAACTTCAAATACCCTTCAGTGCTTGTGAAACTGTAAACTAGAGTTTTTTAAAAGGTGAAATTCTATTTATACTATAGGTGATGTCTTGGTCTGTAGTATATTTCTCTGCAAATTCAGGATATGCTGCACTGCTTTTTAAAACCAGTTTTGTGTGTGTGTGTGTGTGTGTGTGTAGGCAGTGGGAGAGCAGTGAGTGGTGGACCTGTGTTAACAGAGGCACATTCAGCCTCTGTTAACTTTTATCTGTTTCTTTGTTAACCGGTTACTTTTACATGTGAAGGTAACTCCAAAACATTTATTTTTCCCAATCAATACTGTTTCTGTTTGATGTTCTTAGATGCTTTGTACAGTTTTTTTTTGTTTTTTTTTGCATTGTGCTTTAAATGTCAGCCGCTACTGTGTATGAACTCATCGGGGTTCTCTTCAGCGTAGCACTTATTGATAGAAAGGTCATCCAGGATGAATCCACCATGGTTACTACGAAGAGGAGAAAAGTTGAATCTACTATATTATTTTATGTTACAACCCCTGCAAAGCATGCACAAACCTTATAGATGAAAGCACTGAAATGAAGCTCAGCGGGCTGTTGTCTCCTCTATGCAGCACAAAATGCCAGTATGGCTTCTGAAATATTTCAGTGGTAAATAATGACAAAGATGCAATAAAAGGTCTGCAGGTTGAGAATTTCATGCGAGCCGTGTGCTACTGTGTGGTTTGCATTTTATCATTTCTCTGCAGAAAGCATTTGAGAGGAGCTGTAGGACTAACAAGATTAAAGCAGATTGGAGCCTGACAAGCAACAATAACAAAGAAGTGTCATCTCTAATGTAATACCTTTTACATTCTGTCTTTCATTTGCTGTGTATTCTTCTCGACCCTTTGCACCACCATCTGCTCTTTTTATAAGATGTTTTGCTTGCACTTTCAATTCACCTTGGTAAAATGAAATGTAAGTGGTTGCTGTTGCAGTTAAATTCAACGCTGTTTGAATTTTATTATCCTGCATTCACAGAGTGCTGTGCCCTGTTGTTTTCAGATGGAAAATCTTTGGTGATTTTTCCAGACCTATGGTTTAATGCAACCTTAGAAATGATCCTGTCAGTATTCTCATGCTGTCCTTTCATCATCTTATGATTTGGCAGAATAGGGTAGATCTAATTATTGCATTATTTTAATTGTTTTGAAATGGTATCATTTGGCATATTTTGTGTGTTTAAGGATTTCAGGCTGGAAAAATAGCTTCAATATTATTCTAAATGCATCTTTTTTTCTAGTTTGTATCTGTCTGAGCAAGGTTTCAGGGAAATAACAGGAGCATTAACAACACAGACAAAGGAAATGTTACTCCTATTTGAGCCTTTCGAGTTTGAAACCACGTTTTCAGACAGATTTTTTCACCTCTTTCAAAAATTCACTGAAGGTTGTTTTTTTTTTTAAATTAAAGTGACAATGAAATACCAAGTCATAAATGGTAAAGAGGATATTTATTTCTCATCACAAATAAAAAGAACCATGCTTACTCATCACAGAAAGAAAAAAAGAGAGAGAAGCGCTCAGTCTTTGTATCTTTGCCGACCCTACTGTCGGATGGTTTTTTGAGAATGTGAGTAATAGCACTCTATGAAGTTTGAAATTCATTAAAAAAAAATCCAAGCCTATACCCATACATTAAAGCCCCCAACCCACACCTCCCATAGTCTGTGCCCCCCACCCCTGACGCCCCAGAACAATAATCACAGCATTATTTAAATGAGTCAGTCTGAGGGTCCTCAGTCCCCAGAAGTCTTAATAACCTGGAAGAGTGTGACATTGTACAGCACCTGGTGTCCGTTGTTCCAGGTATAAAGGACCCTCTCCCTGGGGTTATAGTCCATCATGGAAATATGGGAGTATTGATTGTGGAAGGGGATGTCTGTGTACTCATAGCTTGATGTGTTGGTGTAATAAGCAAAATAGATCTTGGCACCAGCCAGGTGGGAGTTGGTGACATATAGTGTGCCGCAGATCATAAAAGACTCTCCAGCACTGCGCTTAGGAAAGCCTGTGTCCCAAGTCTGCAGCACCTCCAGACTCTGAGGCTCCAGGCGGCTGATGACAATGTTTCCAGCATTAGGGATGGTGGTGTAAACAGCCCATAGGCCATTCTCATCCGCCATCAGGTCGATGTCAGAGGAGCCACCCCAGGAGTAGGGAAAAGTGTTGTTATAGCCGGCCCCACTCAAACTGCGCTGCACCAGCACACTTCGAGAACGGAAGTGGTACTTGATGATAATGTTGCTCTGGTACTTGTTGTAGTACAGTGAGCCATTGTAGACCACATGGCCAGTGCCAGCCCAAGGGTGTGGCAGCAAGTGTTGCACAAAGTTCTGGCCCTTCATGAAATCATTCATTGTGCGATATTCCAGGACCCGACGTCCCTTGAAGTAGCCGTCCATGGACCACACCTGTGGAAAAAGAAGAAAAACGAATAACATAGGAAAAAAGGTCAGAAAAATAAGTTAATGAGAAGGTTTCAAGATTACTGGAGAAAAATATTGTTGTGTTACACTTGACCTTTCTGTAAGAAATTGTCAGTCACAGTTCATTATCACTAGCTGCAATGCCCTAAAATAAGAATGTTTAGCGTGTATGTTTAGTGTGCTTGTTTGAGTGTGTGTATATCGATTCTCTAAGTTGTGCGTACATGGATGTGTGTGCAGAGCTACTGATCTGCCAGGCATGTGGGAGTGAAGATGTTGCCTGCGCTTTGCAGTCAACCACTGCTTGTGCTCCCTGCCCTTTCCAGTCCACATTTACAGAAAATCAATCCATTTAGCAACTCTATCTTTTTCCTCAACCACTCTCAGCGGATCTCTCCACTGACATGGCCCCTCTCTGGCTGCATTTCCCATCTCATTCCCTCAGTGCTCTCACTGAGGCACAGTTCAGCTTTTAATTGATTCAATTAAACTGCAGTTGGCTTAGATGGTTATATTTTTTTCTTGAACATTTGAAGGAAAGATTTGCTACAATCTACTGCTTTTTCTGATTGTGTTACTGCAATTTTTCTTTCTTGTCCCACTTTTGCCTCCTTCTCCACTGTAGAGTAGGTATTTTCAAATGCACAGAGGAGAAAGGAAGGATATGGGAGGAGCTGGTGGTGAAGAGACACGGCAGCTGAATTATGTAGGAGGGGAGATTATAGAGCATTAAGCATTGTTTCTCCTATGCCTGCTAATTTGGGTCTCTAGAATAGAGCAGGAGACAGGAATTGAGTAAGGCAAAGCTCTTGCACATTCAGATTTTTTCCTCCTTTGCCTTTGGCTCATGAGCAACAATGAAATTTCCTCAGAATGATTATGATGATTGCTGCGGATGTTAATGTGGCATTGGTGATGTATCTGCCTATTAAAACTTGGAGAGATTGAGGTGATTGAGCCAGGTGATTAAAGACAAAGATCAGTACATTCAGTCACCAAAATTGACCTTTTCTGTCCACAACATCTATTTAGGCTGTTATGATTCATTGCAGGAAAGAAAAAGGCCAAGCTCATCTCTCCTCTTAAACTTCATCAGTTTCCCTTCTCTTCTACACATGGCTAATAATGCAGTCTTCCACTTTTCCAACACCACCATTTCATCTCAATCACCATAGCCCACCCTTCATCTTCTATATTATTCTTCCCTTGTCTCTTTCCTGCTGCTTCTTGCCATGTGCCTGACCATACAAAACTGCATGTCATGTCTGATCAGCTGAACCCATTACTATATCATTTGGCTCCAGAGCACACTCCTGGTAATTACCCAAGTGATTTAGAAAACTTTTGCCCAAACAACTCATTCATTTCTCCACTGATGATGAAGTGATTAATCAGCTGGAGTTGTAGTGACAGAGGAAGACAGGGAGGAGGGAAAGATACGCTATCCATCAGTGGCACAGCTTTGGATTCCCATTTTTCTCACTGTCTCCCCCCCCCCTTGAAAGCTCATGAGAAGTCATTCTCATGGAAAACAGTGCATCAGTCACTGAAGTGCCATAGTAGCACTGCCATGACACATATTTTCTTCTTTTTTTTCTCACTGAGAAGGTTGACTGTGGTTATCCTCTCTGCTTGGTTATCCTAATAATAATATTAATCCCATGTTCCTGTATTGGTCAAATGTAGCAGGGGTTGAGAAACTCACTCTGTTGTCGGAGCTGGGTATCATGGTATCTGTCATCCAGGAGCCGAACCTTGACCCTGATGCACGTACTGTGATGGGATTACTGACGCCAGTGAGCTTCCCGCAGCCTGGAGGTAAAAGAGGCAGAAGAATTAAGAAAGCATGTATGCGTACATATTCAAAAGGACACACAGACGCACATGGACGCAGGTGTTTTCTCTGTCGGATGACACTATTTTCCTTTTATAATTCATCTGAAATATGCCATTTCATTTGGATTGGTTCATAGCCAGTTGTTTTCACTGTAGAGATTTTTGTACACTAAGAAAATGTATTATTTATACCGTTATCTCAGATAAATGTGTAGATAAATATTTCGTTCAGTCGTCTTTTTTTTTTCTTGTTTTCGTTTGTGATTCTCCACAATGCAATCTTGTGTTTGCTTTTTGAAATCTGTAATACACAAAAACTGTTTCACCGACTGGCTTTGTGGCATCATTTTTATACTTCCACTGTTGTTTTACTGCCCCGGTTTTTACCCAGCGCTTAAAAAGTGAGCATTATTTTTTCATAATTCTCTCTCTTGGTTCATTTTCAAATGTAAAACAATAATAAAACGCAAATTAGCTAAGGGCTAAACTGTAACTGCAGTCTTTTTTGTTAACTCATCAGTTTATATGTGTGAGGTTTTTGTAAAATCATCAGTTTAAGCTAACACATTACACACGAATGCAATCTATTATTCATTCCATTTTTCTAGGCCAGTTTTCTCAATTTATGCAGATAATTTGAGTTCAGAGCAAAGTGGAAATGTTAACAACATGCTACAGAGTTTTGACCAGCGACGATCCTAGTGTAATCATTAATTCTGTTCAGCGCAACTGTTGTCAAATTGATTAAATGCTGCAATGATATATGGTAATGAATTTTTAATTGGATAACAATGACTACATACAAACACCCACAATCATTTCCATATATACCAAGTTTCTGCATGCAGGAGTGGAGTCTGGTTTCAAGTAGCAGGACTCTCTGTCGCAGCTCCTCGTAATCGTAGGCCCCCATCTCCTCTTGGATAGCCATAAGCACCAAGGACAGATTCCTTACTTCCTCCCGAAGACGCAGGATCATCTTGGCATCAGTCTTGTACTGTTCCAGCACTGGCAACAGGGGGAGCAGCTGGGTCACCTTGTCTTTTAACTCCTGCGATAGTTATCACAGAAAAGGGGGAAGAGGATTACACCCTTGGAGAATAGTTAGGATAGTGGATGCGATTGCCCTGTGATAGTCAGTACATGAGAGTGAGTGCAACCTTCCCTTGCAGTTTGTGGTTCATAAAGCTTCTGTCTCCATTAGGTTCTGGTTTATCTGTTCAAAACTATAAACCTTTGATTTTTAATGAGATTTACAAAGTGTATTCTTAATATTTTATGTCAATACCCTGAAATTAGATGTCCTTTTCTTTCAAGGACAAAAGGAATATTTTATCTTTTTAAAAAGCAAACATTTTGTTGTTGCATGTGCTTGTTTCAGTTGTAGCACTTTTACTGTCTGTAAATACATTTTTACTTCCTTTGACAATGTTTTAGATTGGAAAGCCACCTAAATGAGAAACGCTATTCAAATTGGCCAAACGCCTGTGATCTGTTTTGGGTGATGAAACTTCACCTACTTGCTCCAGTTGCAGAGCTAGTTGTAAACTTGGACTGTGACTCATCATGTGTTTAGAAGTTAAAAGAACAACATGTCCTTAGGTAGGAGTACAGGAAGCTGCAGGAGAACCTGGCTGCCTACGTGGAAAGCAGTGGGCTCAAGAGAGAAATGGGTGTATCAATAAAGTGTGGCCGCCACAGGAGGGGCTGTTTCCTCCTTGTTAAGGTTTATCGTAAATCTGGTGATGGAGCAGCTCTCAGCCCCGTGGCGCCACATCATAAATCTCATTTTCACTTTTTCAAGAAGAGAAAATTCACTCTCGTTAATCTCCCGCACTCTGCCATCGGCAACTTTAAGCTGCACGCATTCATCAGCCAACCTGGTCTGGACAAATCCAGCTTTTCCCCCTCTTTGTTGAATTAAGATAGATCAGAAGATATAACTCATTTCGTTCTGCATATTTTAGTCATCTCAGGCAGTACTGATGAATTGGTTAATTTTATAAACATCTTCATTGCCTTCTTTGGAATGGCTTTCATAAAACACACTGAAAGCAAAACACAGCCATTCATGCTTGTCCTTGTGCTGCAGTATGGACCCAGCGGTAAAGCACACTTAGCATTTATCAAGCCATCTTTTAATCAAACTATTTTATGGTCCATCTAATATCTGTAAGAGTGTGAGAAATGTGAAAAAGCCCCAGTAAGACAGCCTGCTGACAGGAAGACAAAAAGGCTTACTAATAATGGCAGCTAAACCTTAGCTTGTAGACAGATAAGGTAGAGATAAATGTGAATGTATGTGCCTGTTATCTAAAGGCAGACAGCAGAATGTTATGTATATCAAGTAGTAAGCTCACTGAAGATAGAGAGCAAAGGGATACAAAGAGACAAATGCACCCCCTCCCCCCAAAAACCCCATTCTTTTTCTAGGTCCAAGAATTTAATCATTCATGAGCGTGCGATTTACTTGGATTTTCTCTGTGCATGACTAAAGAACTCATATAGTACTGAAAATGAATTTGTGTACCTATGTTTATGCTGCAGTGCATCGCAAGCCATACAAAATTTTATTGTCTGTGAAGAGCAAAAGAGATCGCAATGAATAAGTTTGGCGAGCAGTGCCAAATCAACAGTGTCTGCATTCACTTGGCAATAATATACACACATATAAACACCAACGCACACACTGTACATGAGGAGACACAGAGCCAATTACCTGAAAGCCCTTTGGATTGAGGCTGCGGGGATTTTCAGAGGCCACCTTCAGCTTTCCATCTACCACTTTCATTAGACTCTCTGTGTTTCTGACATACTGTAGATCCCTGTATGTCCTTAGGTCCAGCACCTCCATTGACTGGCTGATGTTCTGAACCTGCACCACAAAAACAAACCCACAATCACACCAATGATCATTGGTTATCTTAGAGGAGGGATTAGGATTTTTTTCTCATTTTACACCTCAGTCATAGATCATTTATTGTAAGTTTCATTTTTAAAGTTGTTCATTATTTAGTTTAAATCGCAATAAATGAGTCGGCCAAGAAAAAAACAAAAAAACCCCAGCGGTCTCTGTTTGTATTTTCCCTTGTTCGAACTGAGTCTTGGTCTTTTCTCCCAATTCCTGCCTCTGGGTTGTAATCCTGCCTGCCACACAGCTCAACCCTGACAAAAGTAGATTTGTAGTTTGGGGTTTGCATTGGTTTTCCACATACACAGATGAGGTGAACTGAAAACTTTGTGGCCTCAGTTGTGAATATGAAATGTCTATAATCTTGTCTTTACTTGTCTGTATGCTTCTTTTTTGCAGTAATCATGTGCCTCACCCCAACCGGTCGCAGCAGATGGCCGCCCCTCCCTGAGCCTGGTTCTGCTGGAGGTTTCTTCCTGTTAAAAGGGAGTTTTTCCTTCCCACTGTCGCCAAAGTGCTTGCTCATAGGGTGTCATATGATTGTTGGGTTTTTCTCTGTATCTATTATTGTACGATCTACTGTACAATATAAAGCGCCTTCAGGCGACTGTTGTTGTGATTTGGCGCTATATAAATAAAATTGAATTGAATTGTGCCGGTACTTAAAAAAATGTCTTGCTACCATTTCATCCATATTCCAAGTTAAATGTTACAGCAAAAGAAGAATGTGGAGCTGGCCCTGTATTTGAATTTAAATATGAAGTTAAAGAAGTTGGTTGAAACCACATAATATGTGCTATTTCGTTCATAAGCTATAACAATTACTGAACTAAAGAATGGGCTTTAAAACATACACTATCACACTGAATTATAGAATAAGCATACAACTCTCAGTTTAAATAATTGTGATGACAAGAATATTTAACAGTGACAATATTATTTCTATGGTTAAGAAATACAACCTCACAATCTATCAAAGTTAAGAATACTCTTGAAGAGGTAGCTGCATCATTGTCACAGTCTACAATCAAGAAATGCCTTCATGATTGGAAATACAGAGGGTTTACAAAATGTTACAAACCAATTGGTACACACAAAAACAGGAAGGCCAGACTTGGCTTTATCAGAAAACATTTCAAAGAGCCTACAAAGCTCTGCAAAGAAAAACAAAATCTACCTACCGTCTGTCAAACATGGTGGAGGCAATGCTGTGGCATGGGTATATGTGCCGACCAGTGGAACCAGGCAACTACTGTTTACTGATGATGTGACTGCTGATAAAATAAGTAGGATGTATTGCAAAATTTAAAGGGCTATACTCTCTGCTCAGATTCAGCCAAATGTTGCAAAATTGTCATATAGCACTTCATAATGCAAGACCCAAAGCATATTGGAAAAGCAACCCAGGAGTTTCTCCAGGTAAAGAAATAGGATATTCTTTACTGGCCAAATTATTCACCTGAAATCAACCCAACAGAGCTTTCTTTTCAGTTACTGAAGACAAGTCTGATTGCAGAAAGACACGTAAAGAAATGGCTAATGAAGGTGGCTGCAGTAAATGTCTAGCGGGGCATCTCAAGGGAGGGAATGCAGCTTTTCAGCTGAGCCTCTGAAAATGGGGGAGTATCTACAGTTAATCTAATCAAACTAATGCAAATTAAAGCTGAATGTCTGTACTTTAATCACATTTTCACTATCTGGTCTAAAATCCATGGCGATAGTGTGCAGAGGAAAATTACATTAAAAATGTGTCATTTTTAAAGAAGTGATACAGTGGGAGGATTTAGTCTATAACTGCTCACTGCGTGATTTGTGGAGTTTAATATTTTTAATGTGCTGCTAAACATTTTTAAATGTGCATTTTGGCAATTTGAGCACCACAAGGTCTTTTCCATTTTATTTTATTTTTTTCAAGGGAAGGCAGACATTTCTACAGCTGAAGGTGTGCAAATTGCACATAAAAAATACTTCAGATCAGAAGAAAATTGTTTTTTTTAACTTTTTTAAAAATCTGTCAAGGTAATACAAAAACAATACAACCGTACATTTTGCAATGAAAGTCAACAAGTTTCACTCAAATAAAAATGCTACAGCTATGAAAATAAGGATAGTAAGCTCATGATCATGACAGCGTACGAAAGGTAATGGATGCCTATGAAATGTTAACAAACGAACCTCGTGGAGGAGCAAACATGCTGTTAAGTAGGCGTTTATTGAACACTCAGTTTTGCACTATGTTTAATTTTTACTAAGTACTCAGCTTATTCACTTTTGACAGCCCACTCTGTTTCTGCATAACCAACCTACTGATTCATGCACCCCCTCATCTCCTGCACGATGCACTGAACTGGCCAGAATTCACTTGAACATTGATAAATATTACTGGGCTGTCGTGTATACCGGAGGTGTATTGGTACATATGTACAACTACCCACAGCAACAGACGCCCACCCACAATGACATGTGCAATCAAAACTCCAAGCAAGCAAAATATATTTATTCATATCACTCCTAACATAAACAAAATACACACCAAGCTCTCAAAGGTCAGCGTTTGGCACAAAGTCTGTTTTGCACCAAATGCTTTGCTTGCCTACTCTCTGACAACCCACTCAATTACTTTGTGTCCCTTGTTTTCTACAACCAGTTCATTCCTCACATGCTTCATGAACCGTCCTGGTTATATTTCGTCAGAAAATATATCCCTTCACTAATTAAAAGTGGCTTTACAGCGCTACATGTGCATTAGATGGAAGAATGTGCAAGGTTAAAATGTTCCAGCAGGCTAGACTCTAAACAAATGCAGTGTCACCACCCTCCAGGGCAGGTGACAGCTGGGACCACTCAGTCCTCCGAGCTGTGGCATTTCTGCTTACCTTTGGTCACATAAGATTCTCTCTACCCTCACCAGCTCAGATTAATCAGTCACAGGTGTATCTGCTTCTTGTCCAGCGTGATGACTCACTCTGTACCAAATCCTAAAAACTGTCATTGTGTGTATGGCTGACTTTGCCCTCATATCACTTTTTTTTTTTTTTTTTACCTCAAAACAGTTACATAGAGAGGTTAAAAGAGTACATGAGGTGTTTAAAAGTCTGTTGTGAGCACTCTTGTACAGTGTTCTTCGGGTCAGCTCTGCATTAAATGGCATTTTGTCTGGCTTTACAGAAAGCTGAATAGAGATTTTGCACAAGGCTACTTTAAATTCTTTGAACAGAGAGGCTGTTTTGACATTGTTATTGTATCCTTGGCTTTCTTTGTCAGAGAGAGATTTTGTGGATCTGGTCCAATCAAACATTTCACCCGCATGCTTTGAGTTCAAATGAGGATGCTTGGTGGGCATGGAACTATAATGTGCTTATACACAGAGAATAACACGTAGTCTTTTAACTAACGTCTTGTGTGCAGCTGAAACAGCATTGACCCCAGGTGTCCTCATTAAGCTGGGCTGTGGACAGTAGTAGATGGGAGTGTTTGGTTCTAATAACTAGTGTCTTACAAGTAGTGTGCATGCTGAGGGCACAGATGCAGTAGCATAAACATCCACACTGTATGCAATATAGCATAATATAAATATTTTCAGAGCTTGTGAAAACTGCTTCAGTTGATACTGTGTCAGAGGTGTTAAATATTATTGTAGTTTCTAAATCCTTATTTTATATAATAAATTGTATTTAGTTTCAAGGGATGACATGTAATGCAATTAACCAATGCAAATAGTTCCGTTAAAAGTTATAGGTGGTAAACAACCTATGAACAAATTACATTAAAAGCTCCACAAAGACAATTATTATGGCTTATCTTAGTTAAAAACTGTTATAAAATGTAATTGTGATGTAGCAGCAATAAGCTGAAGTGATCCCTTTCTGTATGGCTATCAGTCTCTCACATCGTTATGGAAGCAATTTAGTCCACTCTTTTTTTCTTTCTTTTTTTTTACAACATTGCATAATTCCACTTGAGCATTTCACTCACCACAGCATTTCAATCAGGTCGATGTCTGGACTTTGACTTGACCACTGCAACACACTGATTCTTTCAGGGTTTTTTTTGTTCTGTTGTAGATTTGCTGCTGGGCGTGTCTTGTAATGTAGCTTTCGGGGGGTTTTGCCATTTCACTGAACATCACATTGGGTGAATTTGTTGTGACATCCACTCCAGGGAAGATTGGCAACTATCTTTTCCACTCATGCATAATCTTTCTCATTGTAGAATAATGGACTTTAAATAGTTTGGAAAGAGCCTTAGAGCGATTCCCACCAGTATTTGCTTCTTTGAGATTATTGCTGATGTCTTTTCTCCACGGCATTGTGTTAACGCACACCTGACCACCAAACTAACTCTGGTGGCCACATTAGATGGTCAATTAATCAAGTGCATTTGATTAGGAGTACTTGTCTGCTACTTACCCTCTTCATTTCTATGGAAGCAGTGTACTTAGTTTTTCAGAGGACTGCATTTATATATGATTGCATGACTCACTTGAATTACTATGAAAAAAATTGGCAAAGTACTGTAAGCCATTTATTTATTTATTTATTTTTAATTAATCGCTTCTTGTTAATCAATGCAGGCTGCTTTGTTAGTCCAGTGAAAAATAAAAATATAAAATTTCAGTGCATGGCCCTGGATCTGGAAATGGGTAATGAACAAAATGACTTGACCAATCCATGCAACACTATTCCAGCCAGTCAGCAACAAGGGGGTGTTTGTGCTTGTATGCAGGGCAGGAGGAAGGTAAGACAGGGAAAAGAGGCCAGTGGGGAAAAAAGCTGACACCTCAGTTATACTGAACTCCAGGACATATTTGGAAACAATCAGAGAATAAAAGGTCAAAAGAGAAACCACTGAAAGAAACCACACTGGGATCTACGTTGGAAATGCTAATTATTAATGGTACAATGGCATGCTATTGAAGAAAAAAAATATAAGAAACTACAAGCTCATTTTAATAAAAATTTGTCATCCTCCAACCTGGATTGACAACACCGGTGCAACTGGCTGTGAGACAAGGGCTCAAGAATTTTATCCAAAGTACAACACCGAAATGGAAATGTCAAAAATGACTTCACTTTTGTTAAATGGGTGTCACCAAAATCAAGCAGCACCTCCACATGCCGGAATATGGCATTAAAGGAAAACACTCAGACAAAAGAGAGGGAGGAGGAAATACTATTCATGTGCACTTGCTTTGCATTCAGAATTAAGCTAAAGTTTTCCAGATACAAACAGTATTTTATAATATGTACTTTTCATATACATTTTACCAGGTTATTTTTTTCCCAAAGGATCAGAATTAAAACAAACTACATACCTGTCAGTTCCTAAAGAATTATATTTACCAAAAATGAGAAAAAAAACACATCAGCATGCAGGTAAGTACATGCAAACAGACTAGTGCATTTTTATAGTGCATTACTATAAAACTGAACTTGCAGTCTTTTAATATATATAAAAAACTATTCTTTACACACACACACACACACACTCACACACACACACACCCACACACACCCACACACACACACACACACACACACACACTCACACACACACACTGTAAGAGCAAATATGTAGACTATAAAGGAATTTATATACTTTGCATCGAACAAATGTGTAGGTGAACTTCTCTCACCAGTTTTACCGAGTTTGTCTCTTTATGTTCCAGGCTCTTCCTTTTCTGTTGGAATATGCTTCGTTTAAAGTGTGGATGAGTGTGGATTTTGTTAGTGTGAACATGTGCTTTAAACAGGAGCAGACAGAGACTGTCAGGGGAAAAGGGAAACTTCAATGAGAATGAATGCAATATGTGAATTCAGGTGTCTCATTGATCCATCAGGGCCTCGGAGCTTATTCAGCATCTCAATTTACCACCACCTCTCCTCACAAGACCACATCAATGTCAACCCCTCCTGTCTTTCCTTTCCTCCATTCTGCTTCTTTGCTCCTAGGCTTTCAGTTACTCTGTGAAGCCAGCCTCTCCTTCACCTACTCACTGGTTTTGATTGTCCAAGAAAAAAAATCAACTGTACTATGAATGAACTGGAGAGCAGGCCGTAGATACTCTGCCATGGCCCATCAAGTACTTGAAAGGTGTTTAACATCATTTTTCTGGTTTCTACTGTTTAAACAGACATGAATACAAATTAAATGAATTAAATAAATAAAAAGAGACAGGTGTGCTGCCTGTAGATCTGGATATTTACAAGCCTCTGCGGATCATTTATGAACCTACCTGCTGTCTGACCTTAGTTGCGTGTTTGTGTTTATGCACTAGGTATTAGCATGCACTACATGTCAGTCAATAATGCTTTACTGCATGTAAGTAATACCTAGATTTATTCTCTGGCTGTTGAAAACAGTACGCATAATACACACTATGTACGTCATTAAATGTTATCAATATCACAAGTAAGCACAAGAGTTCTAATGAAATGTCCTTAATCAACCCAGATTTGGTGACACATTATTTAATTTACAACTCTCCATATAAAGTACTTGTAATCTTCACTTACTTTTTAACAGTTAATTTAATTAATTTTCATCTCATAAATTTATATTTATAAAGGAAACATTGTAAGGCTAAGGTTCAGTGAATTCAATTACATGGGTAGGTTTTTGGATATTTTTCATTAGCAATTCATTGTTCATTAACTTTCAGGTACTCAGCTGCTCAACAACAGTCTTCTGACTGGTGTTGTGTTCATATGCACAACTAATCAACTGCGACGTAAAAGAAAACCGTTCACTTCAGCAGCCTGTATGTGACAGACGGCGTCAGACACGAGCCCAGTGTGGCAGTTTGTGCTTGCATGTCTGTGTGGGTAATACTCGTGTCCCAGCGTGGGTGTGTTATTGACAGCTGTCACCTTCTCCATGAGCTGGCGAAGCTGCCTGCTGCGTGGGTCGCGGTTACACATGTTCTGTGCTGGTGCAACCACGGTACAGATACACTTCCCATCTGCGTCCTGCGCTGAACTGTAGATCTCCCAGCCCTCCTCTGGTCTTGGGTATAGAGCCTGCAGAAATACAGAGACACATATATCTTAGAGGCAAAAAATAAAAAATAAAATATGGTTGTTTCTGTCTGCAGTTGTTTATCTGTGCTACCACCAAATTGGCTTTTCAAAATGCATGAGGGCAGACAAGATATTTTATTCTGCCAGCACGCATCAACGGTAATCTGAAAAGTGTTCCACCCTTATAAAACGTGTCTAAGCCAATAAATTTATCTAATACTTAAAAGTGTTGCATAAAGTCTTTTGAAGAAAAAAAAGACTCTTTTATACATCCCATATCATGATTGGTTGAGCCTATTCTGTCACCATAAATTAGTTGCAAAGTCATAATTTCTCTATTGCATTACTTTTTTCTTTGTGACTGTTTCAGAAATGAATCCTCTCCCAAGAAAATTAATGACAATTGCTCACCCCAACTATTCAAAACCATTTGCAGTCTAATTTCACTTTTAACTGGAGATGAAGAGCGTGAGCACAGAGACTGACAGAGCTGGTAGTCACAGTAGTAAAAGACACCAGCAGGGAGAGACAGAGGATAGAAGAGTCATCTAGAAGATAATGGAGAGGGTGAAAGCTGAAATGGGTGTAGATTAAGATAAGACAAGACACACTGGTGGAAAATACACAAAGGGATAGAGAACACAGTGACATGACAAAGACAGAGCAAGAATTTTGTGGAGGATGAAGAAAGACAAAGATAAATTGGAGGAAAATGGGGATTTCAAAGAAAAGAGGAAGAAAAAGGGATCAGAACAGGCTGTAGAAAAGCAGAGCATCTAATAAGTTTGGACACAGAAAGGAAATGGAGCTGTTCACGATCGATAATGCAGCCCCTTACCAGTGAAGGAGGGGAGAGGCTAAAAGGATGGATGTCTCTCTCTGTCTAATCCAATCAAAAGCAGTGCTGTGCGCTTGCAATCACACATGTATGCATTACAGTTTACGCAAAGGTTTTTCTATTCTGATTTGCTCATTCACATTGCATCTAGCACAGCCAGCATATGATGCAAGCTGTAATAAGAGAAGAAAGAGCCTTTTTGGAGATGCAATTAAAGACCCATCCGTATGAGAGGTCGGAAAAGTCTGGAAATAAAATGTTACGTCTCGGCTCTGTGCCTCTCTCCTGCTTTCCTCTGAGCAGTGTTATGCTGTGATCTCGTCTCCTTGGGTCGGGGGATCAGATTAAAATGTCTTGGGGGACAGGGGGACTGTGTGATTGGAGTGTAAAGTAGCAACCACCCTGCGAGCCAATGTGCTCACTGTCACATCTTGTCATTCCTGCCAATCCCTTGGCACTCCACCCCCTCTCCACTCTTTCCGCTCCCTCTTTCACTGCCTTCTTCTTCCCTCGCAGTTGCAGAAAGAGCGCATCTTAAATCTGACTTACTTTAAATCGAGGGATGGCAAACAGACTATAGCTATGTGAGTGACTTAAATATCCTGTGCCAATAGCAACAATGAAGTTCAACGCATAATTCTTGTCACATTTTCTCTTTTCCATTATATTCAATGCATATTAAATAGACTCATGAATTTTTTATATGACTGCATCTAAATTTAATTAAGCTAAGTAAGGAGAAATATTCTGTTCATATAGTATTAAATAGATATATTAGCTATATTTCAGGATGACTGAATTTCTACTTTCCATGTGAAAGACTCACTGTAGAACGTATTGGCACACTGGTTCAAATATCTTTACAGTATTATCAGTATTGCTGCATATTTTCCAGTCCCTGCAGTGACTTGCACTTTTTTCTGTTACTCAGTGCCTTTCTTAACATTAGTCTTCCTTCTCCGAGGCAATCGACCATCAAAAGTCTATAATATGGTGATACAGAGGCACAATGGCCAAAGCTAAAGTTAAGACAAAAGAGCCAGTCGCCACAGCAGAACCTTTCAGCTTTGTCTCATGGTCTGTTTCATTCTGCCATTGCCTTGGCATGAGGGAGTTTGTGTGTATGTGTATGTGTGTGGGTGTGGGTGTGTTTGGTGGGGGGGGGGGCTTCTTTGTCAGCATCTACTTCCCTGCTCACGTCTCACTCACTGTCAGGTTTCTGTATGTGCTGAAGTCTGTGACTATGCTTGTGTGTGAGAGCGGTCATCTGTGCTAAAAGTCTTTCTGTCATAATGTCTATGTATATCAGTCCAGGCTAGAACAGCACATGTATGAGTAAGCTTCAACATACAGTACTTACATAAATTCTTGTGTAATAATACACGCATTGTGGGACGATACTGAAATGCAGCTACACATCTGATCCACACCCTCAAGATGCTATGTTTGGAAATTCCTGCAGCTGTAATGCATGCTCACTGCAGAAATATAGAGTCCATGTAATGGCTCATATAATACTGTGAATGTGTGTAAAATACTAAAATGTGAAGCCACAGCTGGCTACAAGCAGTTTCATTAAAACTGGTACCCTGCAGTGTTAACAGGTGGAGGTTTTCTACATGCAAACTGCAAAATCTACTTTAGCTGCTAATTCTTAAGGTGTCTGCAGTCTTCGGTAAAATAACTGCATATCCATACACGTAGTGGTTGTCCGCTTATGCACGAGATATTCACTTTGGGCTTAGCTAGATTTTTGCCAATGGATGCAGAAGTGTGCATTAATTTTTCATATTGCTATCAGCTTCAAAGGGAGCCACAGTTGGTGTCGCACCAACTTTTTTTTTCTTTCCCAAATGAAATCTTACGTAGTGGGCAGCAGAAATTCAACAAAATGAAATCAGAGACACGTTGGTGTTTCGTCAGAAAGGGCATCTGCTGTGAAAACTTTGCCAAATCAAACATGTGGAGCTACTTGCTGTGGCGACCCCTTGCGAATAAGGGAGCAGCTGAAAGTAGCTTCTTTTAATATCAGAGGCATGTCAGGCCTATTATCATACTTTCTTCATTTTCCAACATGTTTAATATCACGCTGTGCTCTTCCTGTGCTTTTCTAAGCCAGAGAGTTTTCACAGCAACCAATCTTCTCTTCTGTTCATTAAAGTTTCATAAATGCTGAGCTGAAATTAAGAGCTTATTTGAATCACTTCCAGTTTCATTACCACCCACCTATCCGTTCAGCACTAACTTCACCGTTCTCATCACAGTGGCAGTTTAGGGAGCAGGAAAGAAAAGCTCATTCTTAAATGCAAATGTGCATTGTCCCTATATGCTTTGTGCCCAGACGGATCTATATATTAGAGCTAGTGATCTCTCACATTGAACATACTGTCATAAACTTAAATATGTTTTGGAAGGTATTAATTTGATATTAATATGATTCGATTAAGGCATCTCTAGAGAATGGGTCATTGACATTGGTTCATTTAAGACAAAACTATGTAGTCTAGCAGATATCTCATTAGTAATGAAAAAGCTAATTTCTCAATATTTTCCTTTATCCATAATTATGTTCAAGATACGCAGAGTGTAATCGAGTGTGAGTAATGTTTGCATACTGTATGCAGCTCGTGTATTAGTGTGCTACGTTTGAGTAGTGATGATAACATAACCTGAGCTGTCACTGTGCTATCAGTGCGGCTAGTTGGAGTACCTCAGGTTTAAAGTATAATCCTTTTCTCCCAGACACAGACGGTGGTTTCAGCAGAGGGGAGGCGTTTAGCTCCCTGTCCCAGAAATGTATCCATTAGACGTATGGGATGAAATAAAATATGTAATGGACAGTTTTGAAGCTGTCACATGGCTGCCATGTAAAAGCCCATTAACGGAGAAGACAGCAGCAATGAAAACAACAGAAAACCACAAAGGGTTGGAGAAATTAAAAATCAATTGGGTTTGCTCACTAGAATGAAAATTACTCGTTAATATTTCTGGATTTCCCACTTTGTGCCAACTCAGAGTCTCCTCCATTTCCATGACCTCATATCAGATAGCCTGGATGCATGACGTCCCATCACCATCAGCTGCAAGCATATCTTCAAACCACAAACTCCCATCCTCCCAAGGGAAAACTGATTAAAGAAGGAACTGCTTACTTTCATAAGCAGAAAAGGAGAAGTTGT
Source organism: Etia nguti (assembly GCA_015106755.1). NCBI lineage: Eukaryota > Metazoa > Chordata > Actinopteri > Cichliformes > Cichlidae > Etia > Etia nguti. The sequence goes on from VUQG01045507.1 coordinate 60,475, forward strand.
GCTTTCAGAAAGGCTGACAGAGAAGAGAAAAGTGGCTCTAATTTCCTCTAGCTTGGTTTAAACGGTACCCAGTTACAATGCTGATTGACAACTTTAGGGGAATCTCTGCTGAGAGAGGTGAAGAAGAGATGCTTCTCCATTGTTTCCCCCACTGTTTCCTGCTGCAGAGAAATCAGATCTGATTCGCCAAAAAACTTACTAACTTGTACCATTATCTGAGTGATTCTCTGTAGCACAAAGAAACTAAGAGTGCTTGGTTTTGTTAATGATTAGCAAAGTTTAGAGGTATTATCCAATTAGACATTTGAGCTGGTGGTATCACTGCTGATTTGCAGGATGGACTTCCTCTGGCGTTTCATTAAACCAACCCTGGAGCTTGCTGCTGTAAAGCCAGAGTTAAATGAGATCATAAATCTACAGCTCCCTACTTTATGAGCATGACGGGAAGTCTATTATAACTTTCATAAGCAGCAGGCAGAAGGGGCAAACAGGCAGAGGCAGGCACAAGTTGTGAGATATGGAAGAGAGCTGACCACTACACTGTGAACTGCCAACACGGCTGAGAAATTGCAACACTACCGAGGATGGACAGGTTAAGAACAGGAGGAGAGGTCGAGTTGTACACGGAGAAAGACAGAAGACATAGAAGAGGATAAAATCTAGACGTCAATGAGAAGAGGAATTCTTATTCAGGAAATAAAAAATGAAGTTCTGCCTATATAATCTTTTTCTTTCGTTCATTGTCATCCAGCAGTGCCAGCTTTCATAATCAAAGTTATTTTGCTTTACTTTCTTTTCCTCTCTGTCAGCAGAATGAGGCTTTATGCCAGATGCTTTATAACATCCATCAGTACTTGTCCCCACAAAAGTAGACATCTGTCTCTGCTGCACAGTGTTCGATTTTATCTATATTATACCCAAACAATCGGTTCTCATTTTTCAGGTTTGCCAGTTATTGCTATAATTGAGTGTATATAGATAAACATGCAAATGCACACATTCACTCTTCAAATGAACAATCAGTAAATCCCTAATGCACAAGCCAGCTGCTGGGCTTTAAAATAATAAAGACACCAAGTGAAGTCCCTGGTCTCCTCTGCTCCCAAGGAAAGTGATTAACACAATCAGCTCAGCATGGTTGCCAGTCAATAATATGAGTCATAAACTCATCATGCCCCTCTCTTTACTGCCTCATTTTGGCTCCCTACTGCCTTTCTCTCCGTCTTTCTCCATCACCCTCATGACTGCCACCCTTCTCAGTGGCGTCCTGCTCGCTTTCCATCTGCACCCAACTTGTTCCAATCCACCTCACACTTGAGTGGCAGTGGGGGTGGGCATATGCATCAAGTGTTTTTTGAAGGGGGGGGGGGCTTTGTTGGAGAGTTCTTGGAGAGGTGAAAGAAAATGACACTCACTGGCACTCGGCATGAGTGCGCAACTGCAACTCTACACTTTTTCGAGCCAGCACCGTGCCAGGTGCCGTGGTGAAAAGCATTTGGATTCTGCTCTTCTGTTACAGGGATGTAAGATAGCTCTATCATGTCTGGTGCTAAACACAGGCAAGAGAGTGCCAGGGTGGCTTATGTGAGAAAACACTGTGTAAACTGTTATAACACAGTTAGCATTTCATTGGTAGAAATATGGATTACAGAATTGCTTATGAAAAATGAAGGAATTGCAACAGGCATGAGTCCTGCAGGGTGGAATTATATTCTTATAATGACAAATGAACCATGTCAAAACCCTGATTCCCTTTTCTGGGATCAATGCTGCTTTATGCTAGACTATCACATAATTAATTAAAGTTAAAAAAACAATTGAAAATGATCTTTTATAGATTGGCTGAGCTTGTCGCTGTTCCCACTGCATCCCATTAACCTGACGTTAGATTACACTTGTCAGAATCCCAACTGAGATAAATTTCATCAAAAGCAGCACAATGAATGTAAAAAATAAAGTGTGCAAATAAAAGCCTGCGGTTGTATTTAATTTTTAATCCATAGCTGAGAATCAATTTTTACAATACACTTTATTGGATTCCGCAGGGGAAGTGATAAAGTTTACGGTCTCACATCCTGACAGAGGCTGCGTGACCCCAATCAGATTCTGTGTCCTGCCTCTTTGTACGCTGCCGTTTGTTGTTCCATTCTCTCCTCTGATGGTGAGAATATTTTATTCAGACTTCTTCCTCACAGCTTTCTTATTTTAGATATCAAAGGGAGCGTCACCACATGCATACACATCCAGGCACCCTGCTGCAGTTTTATTGAGAGGTACAACAACAGTATGATTATGACTTATTTATGCCAGTCTTGTGCACACATACCTGCATTTATTTTTTTTTTATCTATAATGAGGCAGTTATCCTTGACTTATGCTGTGTTCAATGAAAGTGTTGAGAGACTCAGTGATTATTATTATGTAGGAAAGCAGGCATTTTTCATCTCAACAGATTTTCAACTTTAACTTAGAGCACAGCAGGGTTCAATTCATGGACAAGCCTTATTTTTATTATGTGTCTCGCACGGTGAATGCGTCCTTTTATTTCTATAACTAAGGACACAATACTCAGTTTTTTTCATCGACAGTTTTTGCAGGTTGAACATACTAATCTGAAGAACACCAAACTGCATTAGAGACTTTGTGTATCTTGTGTCTCACAATTTATAGCAGCTAAATGTTTGAACTGCAGTAGTTGTTTATGGTAATTAGTCTTTTTGGAAGGCAAATTTGGAAGTCTCATTTTTTCTTCCAAACCTCTGCCCGAGATAATAAGTGCTCTCCTTGACACTGTTTTCAGCTTTGAACATCGTGCTGCTTCTTTTACTTGAGTAGTATCACTTGTTTGTCTTGCTGTCAGACAGAGAAGATATATATGCTATACTATGAAATTAAAACTCATTTTTAATCCATGCCTTTATGTCTCATTGACCAGAACTTGATAAATAACTGGAAAAAAGTGCAGAAATTTATCAAATATACCCCTGGTATCTGCTGTGTGTCCACACAGCTCTTTAAAAACATCTCTTTTTAAAAGTATAACACTCTTTATAGATTAATAAATCATTTTACTATGATTATAAAAAAGATGATTTAGTGTGTACACTCAGTCTGGCAGGTTTATAGCTTAACTTGTCCTAGCAATTCTTTATAGCCACACTTCTTCTGCGTAAGTGTTTCCAGGGTCTCGTCTGCTCATTAAGGAACATGGTTTTGCACTACACAGATGTGTACAAGCACCCAGGCAGTGTTGTGCTCAGTGCCATCACAGAAAGGCCCATATAAATTCAGTCAGCTGTGTTCTTGGATCAGCTGGTTAGAAGACAGGCACAGAAAGCAAGTGAAGCAGACTTGGGAAAATAGCTCTGAGCTTAGAGAATATGGAATGCAGCATGCACGGGTGCCAGGGTGGGAAACAGGCATGCAACAGCCACTGGCATGTTAGCACCAGAGTGTCACAAGACCATAGCTAGATTATCTTTGATTCAAGCTCTAAACAATTTGTGAGTCATGACTGCTTCTAAGATCATCACAGGCAAAAGTCTCATTAATAGTGATGGGACTTTGAGGCAAGGTTTTACATTAAAGTTTTATTTGCTGCCATTGTTTATGAGCGGAGATTATCCCTGTCTCAAAGAGAAGACATTTCCCATCACAACAGACTGTTACACAGTAATAATTTGTGGCACCATCAAACGGGCTCATCAGTTTTGATAAAACTTTGATGAAATGAACTTCAGTAGCAACATTTCTCCTCCTTTGGCTGTGAATTAGGGCTGCCTCAAAGAAAATATCCACTCATGACTATTTATTGTATTTTATTGTATCCAGTCTTTTGAAATGCAAATGATTAAGCTTCTGATCTCAAATCTTGTTTGAAAAGAGTTTATTGAAAATAAACATGGTGATGTTTATTTTTATCCCATTTGATCCTGAGCAAAATGAGTTGGTATAGAAAATAAATCAATGATTAACCTAAAAACTAACCTCCGAGGAAAACTGAAATAATAGAATAATATAAAAGACTTATAATCCAAACATTTCTTATTCTGTTACATTACTGATACTGACTTTGAGTTGTACTCGAAATTACCCGACATGTGTGCAAGTTGTTTGAAAGATTAACCGTTTGAAGCAAAATTTGCCAGGTGCTTGACATTTTCGAAAAAGATAACACTGTCTGAAAGTGTTCTTTAAAGGGGAAACATTTCCACTGGCACACCACTGCTACATTAGGAAGACATAAAGTGGTAGATTTATGTTTTAACAAGCCACTTTACATCCTAAAACTCTTCTTACCAGAGATGGACCTTCACCCCTGAGACAAGAATGTCTAAACATTCCGTGTGTACATATCTGAACACACAAACACTGTCATGCACAAACATGCATGCAAAACCACACATCCAGATGGTCACAGACCTCTTGGGACTTTCAATTTCATTCTGTCTTTTTGAACAGACCAGAACATTTACTTAATGGGTAAGCTGCCATAAAAAGACACTCAGGGTAGAGGAATAGCGATCACTTACTGCAGATGATCCGGAAAATATTACATTCATTTCTTTCTTTCTTTTTTTGTTTTTCCTTCTCTGTCTCCTTGTCTGTGTTACCTCATGAGAAAGAGACCATTAAGTGTAACATTATGCAATCATTAACCACTAAAAGAAAAAATGTTTTAAAAAATAAATAAATAAACTGCTGTTTTATTTATAAAACACCTTAATTGCCCTTATGACCCTTCAGGATGAGGTCAGTGTTTAATTTGACGAGATAACAATCTAAAAAGCTTAAAGACAGACATAGCAAGGGAGGAATAAGACATACTCAAAGCTGTAAAACTGTATTAACCTCTCGGTGTTCCTCATCACCTCCTTCCCACCCTGGAGGTGACTGACAGATAGTATCAGCCTGAACATCAGTCAGGACAGCGCTCTACCTCCTGTCACCCTGGCAAAAACATATGGTCTCCTGCAAACATCCACGCTTGGACTCTCCGCCACTCACCATCACTCACAATCACAAGTCAACAATTCTGCATCATTATACTTATGACTCTCCCACAAACATATGCATCATTCATGCTTCACTGAAACGTTGTTCTCACATGCATATCTGTCTCCATCGTCTCTCTGTTAACACAACGCGGGCTCTTTTATTCTTACTCGCGGCTTCACACGTCTCTCTGAAACCTCTCTTCTGTTTCTTCACTTTCTCCCTCTGTCTGCTGCTGTGTCACTCTCTCTAATCTGTCACATTCTCTCTTTCTTTCTCACATTCACAACAGCATGCTCAAACAAAAACACTGCACACACACTTGCAAAAAAGCAAAAAGAATTAATACGCACGCTGACAATTCTTTCTGACGTGCCCCCTCTGGAGATGGTGGTCCCGTTGAGTCCCACCAGAGAGGGCAGAGTCTGAGACATCCAGTTGGTCACCATGGCCATGGTGCTGAGAACTGCCCCGATCTTTAGCATAGGAACGCTCATGTTTGCTTCCTGTGGGGCCCTGGCACAAACGGCCCAACAGCCAGCCCTGCCCTGCCCTTCCCTAGACCTCCAGTCAAGCCCACTCTGCTTCAGACAGCCTAGCCGGGGAACCAGCCAGTCAGCTTGTGCCTGAGCCTGAGCAGCAGCAGCACCCCCCAGAGCTGGTAAAGCACAATTACTAGACTCACACACCACTGTCTCAGTCAAAGGGATGGGCAGAGGCTGGTTAGAGGAGAGCAGCTCACATCCAAAAGCACCACACTGGAGCCTTCCCTCTCAGAGTGGCTGCCTTAGCTTCACCCTCTCCCTCCCTCCCCCTCATTCTCTCTCTCATCTCTCTCACTCACTCTCTTTCCATCTCTCTCACTTCCTTACTCTCCTCTTAGCTCTCTCCTTCTCTCTCCCCTCCTCTCTTCCTCAAGATGCAGAGCTGCGCATTGGCTGCCTCTCCGTCTCATCCCCTCCCAATCAGCCTTTCCTCTGTTCTTTCCAGCCCTGTTTTGCATGCATGTATCCATTCTTTTTCCTTCCCCTCTCTTTCTCTGACATTTGCCTGTTCTTTTATGACTCACATCTTGATGTGTGCGCGCGTGCACTTATTTCTTAAGCAGAGAGATCTGAGACTGATTTCATAGGACTGATCTGTGCTCTATGTTAAGTGACATGTGAATGCCCAGGGCAACTGAGTGCAGTGCTAGCCACAGTAGACCATCCTGCAGTTTCATCATCATGTTTTTACTAAGGACAGGACTGAATGTAGACTGGTGGGTGTTTAGATTAAAGGTTGGCTAGAGGCTCATCAGTGAATATGGGCAGGTGGTTTGGCAAAGTGGGAGACATGATGTGGGAGAGATGCAGGTGCTCAAACCCACGGCTGCTTCTGACAGCTCATCTTTCATTCTGCTTCATGACATATCCTAAATTAGCCAGCAGCTTGTACTTTTCAAGAATCTATGTCTGACTGATAAGCATCATATCAAATGACACTAACTTCTTGACACTCACTGTGTTAATTTACTCTGATATTATGTAGTGTAATTGCAAACATTTGCAAGAAGACTGGGGTTTTTTTTCAACTATGGAATTTTGGCTTAAAGTTATAATAAACCTGGATTTTTTTTACTCATCATGATGCTGTAAGATGGCCTGCTAAAAATAAGGATGTTTAGATAACTTTTCAAGTAGCAGAATTTTATTGATGTAATCAAACAGAAGGTAAATCAGTATCAGATAGCCTACCAACTGTTTCTGTCTCATTTTACTGACATTTCCCCTCGGGGAAAGTCTGGTTTGAGCCTGTGTCAGGCCAGACATCCACCATGTTCTGATGTCTAGACCGATTTCGTGGAAATATTTTGTCTTTGAGATCCTAGCTGCCTCAATTTTCCGCTCACCTCTACTGCCTACTGCAATGGACCAGATGGAGCAGTATGAAAATTGAACCATGTCTCAAATTTCTCCTTGAAGCCTCTGCTCACAACAATTATTGGAAAGTTATTTGACCGTGTCATTTTATGCCCTAAATGATGACAGAATGGCCTGCTCAGGCAAAACGGCCAGGTCATTCCCTTTTCTTGCCTTCTTCCTGGTCTGCTGACTTATTCATTTTGTCAGCCATGGCTGGGCTCCCCTTCCCAAACAGTCACATTGGGTGAATGATATGGGCTCCTCTGTGTGGGGGGTGTACAGTGAAGTGATAATCAGAAGAGACAGCTTTCTGAGCCCCATCCAAAACACGTCAGCCATCCTCAGCTCACCTGCTACTGCCTAAGACTTGCTGGTTTGTGCACTATATTTATGTGGCAACACTGACCCCTTGTGGTAGCCAGTGGAATTGTAAACAAGAGCTGTCAACATACAGCAGGTGATGGCCACTGCCTGTCCTTGTTATTGAGCAACACGGAATTTGATGACAGGTAGTTGTCACGTTATGTAAATTCTTCAAGGAGATATAACGGTGAATGTGGCAGCACTGTTTAGAGTCACACTTTTCCATGTCTAACAGAGGTTTTAGTGAGAAATGTAAAATGTAATGTGTATGATAGCACACGCACGCATTCACACATGACCGCGCGCACATACACATACATGCTTTCACCTGTTTTTTAAAAAGGTTATGCTAATGGAGCCCACAGGCATTTTAAAAATACAGTCTTGTATTCATCTTTCATTATTAAATTAATAATATAACAGTTTGCTTCATATATGTTTTCTAACAAACCAGTTATATCTGTATTTATCTATGGATTATAATGTGCATATACAGGTCTCTAATGTAATTATATTTTTACAGCTGAGTATTTTTGATTGATTTAATTTTATTTCAGAAGGTTTTGCTCACATATGGAGGTTGGGGGAAGCAATATTTTACAAATTCCCTTACTGTTTGCTTCCTTGAACACGTCATCTGTAAAGCATGCAGTATTGGTCATATTCACAGGGTGGCAGCAAAGATTTAAACATAGATACAGACATCTTTAAGTCTTTATTCCGTAATCAAATGAGCTAATCTTCGCAGGTTTCTCAAAGAAAATCTGGTACCAAAGAAAGATGCCTGAGTGAAAAGAAAATTTAGGATGATGCTTAATATAGATTTAGATATAGAGATCAAACATTCAATATGCAGATGTGGCAACTATCAGAAGTAAAATATATTTCACTTTGATTCGAAGAAAAAACATTTTAGTTGTTTTGTTCTTATTTTGTTTTTTGCTTGTTTTTTTGTTTGTTTTTTGGCTTCAATTTGTGCAGTTTGACTGCTGAATAAGAGTTCAGTAATGCATTATGCAATAGCAAGATAGCACAGAAAATGCTGAGAAAGTAAAAACACACACATTACTCTACACTTCCAAGGATGTTTTGACAGATTGCTGTTCCTAGCCCCTACTCCACAATTTCCATCATCAGAAAGACTGGCCTCATGCCAATCTAAAGTAAAAACAAACTCTTAACCCCTACTGTGAGTGAAAATAAGGCAATATAGTTTCAGTTTTCCACAATGTCATACTCTAAATTCAAATGTGCTTTCACAAAATTTAAAAAGGACATACACAGATAAAATTAGTTATAATTTGTAAGTCTTTTTTTTTTACATTTTTTTTTTTATCACAGACACATTTTTGAATCAAGCTCAAGCTCTGAACTTTCCATTTTCAGATCTCAAAATAAACCAAATTGGTATCATTTAGGTCAGTCCAAAAAAGACTATCATTTCCATCAGCTCTAATTTATATTTGGCAGCATGGCTCTCTTCCGGAACCTCCCCTTGCTTCCACGTGCATACTTGAAAAGCTGGATGTCAGAAAGAGAGATGTGGCATTGGGTACATTAGATATGCCATAAAAGTTGGACCTGTGGTGGTGGATGGGTTGCAGAGCGACCTGCAAATGCATAATAATGGTGGGAAGGCTAAAGCAACCTAAAGAGCATGTCCTTTCTGAGATTTGCCAATTAGATGAGTAGAAGGGTATCAACTGAGCCTTCAGCTGGTGTAGGCTGACACAGGTCTATGGCTGAGCTGGATTTAATGGCCTGCCTGAACTAATGCTATCCTCAATTAAATAAAATGACCAGAGTTTTGACATAACCATCTACAGTCGGCAGCCATAAAGTACTCTGTACTAGTTATGTACTGCTCCAGCAATTAAACAGAGCCCCAGACATTGTCATATAACGTTCTCAGAAGTAATAGTCCAAACTAGCCATAAAATAGTGTACTCCTGTAAGGTTATTGTGATGGCTGTTGTGGTGTGCAGACAGGTACAATTGAAATAGATTTGATATACATAACCTCAAACAGAGAAATCATTCATCATTCATTCTAAGGAATTTTTTTTTTTTTAGATGAAAGATTATGGCTGAATCAAAATGTATCAAGTTTCACATGGGAGGAGTTTTCTTAGTCCTCTATTTTCTACTTTCCGAGCTCTGGCAGTGTACACAATTATGTATTCTTCAGTCTGATTTTTTTTTTAGTGCCAGTAACAAAACCACATTGATTCTGTGCCTGCTAATTGTGCTGGTTATCAATATTGAAGGAGGCTCATCCAAGATCCAGCCTCATATCTTTTCTCTGACTTTTTGACTTTTGCACATTTATCTTGCTTTTTGAAGCATCACTCAATCAAAGTCCGCTGCGGATAAGTGGTGCTTTAGCTGTTGCTGTATAGATCATGTTTCCACTGAGCTCTTTAAAATTCTTTTCACAGACTATGGGTCATATGCCATCTTTTGTGACAAGATGGACTAAATAAATGATGGCAATAATGGGTGATGAGGACAATCTGTTATACTTCAAAGAATTCCAGCCTCTGCCAATCAACTGTCTAATCACAAAGTCTGTTGGCGGAACAAGCTTTTATTAAATATTAGCCAGAGAGGAAGTCAGCCATTTAACCTGTATTAATTTAATCCTTTTTGATTAATTTTCACGGCTATTCCATTCCATATAATTTTCACTCGAATAATTGGCCAGCATAATTTTCTGCATAACTCTGCTGTGTCATTGTCTGCAGTTGTTTGTCCCTCCCTTTTTGTTCTACTTCACCGTAAATTTGATATAGCCTTTAACTACCCTCACTGTCTCCCTTTTGTTTCTCTTTGCCTTTTGGGCAATGAGAAAAGATGCACATGATGTTTTACTCTTGTTCTGGCAATACATGCATTACTGTGGAGGGATGCATGTTGCGAATCTTTGCAGCACAGTCACACCAACATGGCCTTGTGTTGTTATTATAAACATCTAAAAAAAGCCATTCTGCTCTTGCCTGTGGGTGTGGATATAAAGGGCATTTTTAATCAGTTCAAATGGTGAAACTGCCCAACAACTACAGAAATGGAAGCACTTGTGCACACCCATGGGTGGCAGTAGAGCGCTACAAAGCCCAGAGGCTATAGGGACAAGCTTTGGGTGAGACTACAATACTAGGGAACAGAAAGCACCAAGCACAAGCAACACTGACACCCAGCACAAATACACAGCCAGCTACAGATTCACAGCTAAAACACAGAACCAAATTACACCTCAGCTAATTACACAGACCTCTATCATCATGATGCAGAACTGTTATGACTGAAGTAGCAAGGCTTCACAGAAATCAAGCCCCCGCCTGAGCTCTGAACGATAGCGGCGTCATCTGGCTCTAAGAATACTGGCTATTTTTCTGAGTCATAATTCATTAATTAGCTGATGGACACGGAGGCCCACTGCCTTCTGAATGTATCAAGATCAAAATCAGCTTAAACAAAGTGTGACCTCATTACCATGGCAACTATTTAAATCCCGTAAATAGGTTGTACCCCAAGGTTCAGGCCAACAGACACACTGGTATTTGCATCATGGAATGATTAATCTATTAATGGCTCCTACAGGCCTTTGATTAAGGAAACTCATCTGGCGTTTTACATTTTACAGTAGTGACAGAGACCATGGAAGGACTGTAGTGTACACAAGATTCAAGACTTGCATGCATAAAGTACAGAGAACACGCCCTTTTCTGAAGAATATGGTCAATAATTCAAGTAGTGAGCAATCACCAGAAATAAAGTAGGGCATTTGTTTCACTCTGACCGCAGAGATGATTGACGATGATGAGTATGAATAATGACATGATATATGGTGCTTGCATACACACCTTGCATGGGAGTCTGTTAATCTTGAACTTGCATCAGGGTAACTTTTAAACTTAATTAATCTAAAGACAATAAGCTAACCTTAGGTACATACTGCCCGTGAGAGCTACAGTACAGCCCATTTGTTATGTTCCTCCAACGGTTTGATTTAAGTGTGGGTGTGTTCACATATGCATGCAGAGTTTTGTGTGTGTATGTCAAGGCTTTTTCACATTTGTGTCCACTTCTATGAGCAACACCACTTTTTCTCCGCTGAGCTGTGAATTTTTCTGCATTAACCTTTTATGGTGCTTGCGTGACAGTCCTGGTCAAGCCGTGCCATGCGGGTTAAAGTACATAAAACAAAACCAAGGAACACGACAGCATTACCGACCAAGCGTCAGGCCAAAAGCGCTTAGCTAAAATAAAGGTCGTGAACAGGTGAGAATTTGTTCTTCTCACCTGTTCTGTAGGAACGTGTAGTAAAGAAAATTAATTTGGTAAGTGTGTCTGCATGGCTATATTGACACCAACATGATACCTTACTGCTGAGTCTATTCACTGTCTTTACAATATAGCCCATAAATCCCATCTAATGAAGTCGCAATGAAAGCAAGAAGATGCATCCACAGACAAAGCAAGACTGAAGATTGAATACACATATCAGGCTCCTGAACCTTTAATATTCTCAACTGAGCTAACAGAATGGTCAAACTTACAGTAAGATTTCAAGAAATATTGTGCAGAGAGTGAGTAAAGCATTTAAATCCAAGCCAACCTTACATTATAGTGACGTTATTAAACAAGTAATGTTATCTGTAATATCTTAAGCCACAAGAAAGACAGTACAATTTAAGAAGATAAATTGCAAGCAATATTTCTCTTTGGCCCCGCACACATGACATGAAAAAAAAATTCTTGTATAATATACTGGGTAGCTTTCTGAATATACTGTTGGAACATGCATTCAAATTTATTCACAGAAGAACTGATTGCTCCTGATTGCTCCCTTGATTACAATCCTAACTGTCTATGGGGGTTTATACAGTATTATTTGTAGGATACGATAAACTGTATGTGGTTGGATCTTAGATAGCTCAATCAGGCACAAGCAGGGTGCCACATTTTGCTTCGGGCTTGGTAAAAGAAAAGCCTTGATCAAACCAATACACAAGGACTACATGTGGCAATCAGCAGCAATGCATTCTGCAGCCCAGCATGGCTCTATGTTCTGCCCCTTCTCATACCATCATCACCAGCTGAATGCGACTCAGTGCAGCCCTTCCTGAGGCTTGATACTCCCAGTTAAATTGCCCCCCTCCCCCCCAGACACACACACAGCCACTAACACATATGTAGATGCATGCAGACATGCATTTACACTTACAGATACTGTAATAATGTAGTCATTTTCTGGATATGTGACCTGTTTACCAATGTCCCACACACCAAAACAACAGCAGAGCCCATGCCGCATATTGACCTTTTCTCCCAGCTAATCATGGATTCTCTGTGTAACATAGGGAATGCTATTACTGTAAATGGAGTAATTACTGATAGCAATTTGGAAGTCTTCTTCACAACAGAAAGGTAACAAAAGCTCAAAGAAATCCTCCTAATTGAGAGAGGCCCCCCATAGCTACCTGCCTCTTCAAAACAGCCTTTACTGAACTTCATACAATATATTTCTTTCATCCAGATTTTAACTTGTCTTCCTCTGAGTGTTAGAAACCCTCAGATAGTGAACCACTTTAAGACATCTCAGTTGATAAAATACATGTAATTGACATAACATTTACAAATCTCTATATACAATCTCTATATACAGGTTTTTAAACCCTTCATAGCACAGAATCTGCATTATTAAGGGCTTTTAATGACATCCTTCTGGCATGTGATTCTGGTAACCACATTGTTCTGGTCTTGCTTGACCTAACTGCTGCCTTTGACACAGTAGACCACAATATTCTAATATCTCGATTAAATGATCTAGTGGGTATTGGTGGCACTGCATTTAACTGGTTTAGGTCTTTTTTGGCCAATAGAACTTTCTCCGTCAGCCTTCTCGGTTCCAAATCATCTTCTGCTTCTCTCTCATGCAGCATCCCACAGGGCTCAATTTTAGGGCCACTACTCTTTTTACTGTATTTGTTGCCTCTGGGTTCCATCCTTAGATGGCATGGGATCTATTTTCATTGTTATGCCGATGACTGCCAAATTTATTTGCCACTAAAGCAGAAGGATGGCATCTCCATAAAACCTCTTTTGACATGTCTAGATGACATTAAAGCTTGGTTGACTCTAAACATTTTGAATTTTAATGAAAAGAAAACGGAGGTGTTGGTGTTTGGACCCAGTGGTCCCTGTGAGTCCTCCTCTGTAGATTTGGGACCCCTGGAAGTTTATTTTAAACCTGTTATTACTGACCTTGGTTTTAAGTTGGACAGTGATTTTAAATTGCACAGCCAAATTAGAGCAGTGGTGAAGTCCAGTTTTTATCATTTAAGGCGACTGGCAAGAGTGAAATCTTTTCT
>VUQG01045508.1:2254-18526 GCA_015106755.1 Etia nguti
TTTTTTTTAAAATTTTTTTTTTTTTTTTTTTTTTTTTTATACCACAGGAATCATAAATAAAAATAATAAACTCTTAAGTTGTTCAACTCTTAAGTATGCCAAGCAGAACTCATTAAATCATAAAGTTATTGTAGACTACAGTATCTGGAGTATTATAGACATATTGCAGATTTATTCAATCAATCAAGTTTTTAAACTACTTTCAAAAACTTTTGGAACAAATTGATACAACACAGACCAAAATACTGTTTTTAGTTGAATAATTTTAGACTTCAACAGAATTCAAAGACAGAAGACAAAGTAGAAAATAAACTACTTAAAAATAAAATTCTCCTCAATATTTTAATTGTTTCAAGGAAAAATCCCCCAAATCCATTAGCAGTATTCAGATGCACTAAAATGCCCTTAACAATTTTTTTATATTTTTATATTTTACATCACTGAGTTCATTTTGTGTTCTAACATTTCTAATTTTCATTTTCAGTTTGCTTTAACATTCACATGAATTTCTATGAGGATAATTTTATTTAGAACAAAAGCCTAAATGGAAAGAATTAATAAAAAACAAACTATTATAGCATCTTAATTTTAATTTGTACTATTCAAACATAAGGCCACAATTAGACACAATTAAATGTAAGACATAAAAGCTTAAATGCAAAAACGTAAAAGCAAATTATTGCATTGGTCCCCCTTTTGCTGCCAAAATAGCCCTGACCCATTGAGGCATGGACTGTGCTAGACCCCTGAAGATATGCTGTTCTAGCTGTCACAACGATATTAACAGTAGATCCTTTAAGTCCTGTGGGGCCTCCGTGGATCGGACTTGTTTGTCTAGCTCATCCCACAGATGCTTGACTGTTTTGAGACTTCGGGAATTTGGAGGCCGAGCCAACATCTCAAACTCATTGTGCTCCTCAAACCATTCCTGAATCATTTTTGCTTTGTGGCAGAGTGCGTAATCCTGTTGAAGGAGGCATCAGGGAATACTGTTTCCATGAAAGGGTGCGCATCAAGTGCAACACGGCTTATGTAGGTAGTACGTATTAAAGTAGCATCCACATAGATAGCAGCTGATTTCCCATTTGATTTGGTTTCCCAGCAGAACAATGCTCAAAACATCATACTGCCTCTGCTGGCTTATCTGTATTCCCCAGATAAGTGATGGCCATCCATCTGATGTAAAAGAAAAGGAACTTCATCAGACCAGGCCACCTTCCTCCATTGCTCTGTGGTCCAGTTCTGATGCTCACATGCCCATTGTTGGTGCTCTCTGCAGTGGACAGGGGTCAGCATGGGCACCCTGACTGGTCTGCACAACAAACTGTGATGCTCTGTGTATTCTGACATATCTCTATTACAACCAGCATGAACTTTTTTGATAACTTGAGCTACATTAGTCTTCAAGATGGCGCCGCGGATGGCAGCCTCGGTACTGCGCTCTTGTATATAAGATTAAGATTGGTTATTTATGGTTGGTTTACACAGCTTGTGTAGGTTTGTGTATGTATGTGTATGCATGTGTAGCTGTATATATCCACACGCGCGTGTGTGTGTGTGTGTGTGTGTGTGTGTGTGGGTGAATTGTGCTGCTTACATTGTTGAGATATACATTGCTGTGCTTGAGAGTCACCATCTACCAGAACCAAATTCCTTGTATGTGTCTGTGCATATACATGGCCAATAAACGCGATTCTGATTCTGATTCTGATTCTGATTAGCTTGTCTGTTGGATCAGAACACACAGGCCAGACTTCACTTCTAACACATCAACTTTGAGAACAAAATCTTCACTTGGTCCCTAATATATGCCACCTACTAACAGGTACCATGATGAAGAGATAATCCGTGTTATTCACTTCAGCTGTCAGTGGTCATAATGTCATGGCTGATCATATCCATTTGCCATTTCCTTTGTCCTTTGTTTTTATCTAATAAAGGTAACTAATGAAAGTGCGGAAATTCTATCCTCTCCAAAAATCTTGGAATAAACAAGAGGGGGAGGAGTAATAGGTAATATATTTCCATTTCAGTGAAAGTGTTGCTGTTACACATTACAGGTCTGTGAAGCACTACTCTAGAGCCTCATCAAAATAATGGTCAGTGAATATTGTTACAACAGTGGGTCAGTTCACTCTGAACAAAGCATCGTGTCCTTGATTTTCACAGGTTTCCTAACCTTAAAGGTTTTAAGGACAACATACTTAACAGTCTTATCATAAGACTATAAAACATGCAAGAATTTAAATTAACTGTAAATACACCTTTTATAAGAGCAAACAAGCCATCTGCCTTAGTAATAAATATACATTGCCTTTCTGGTTTTGTTCCCCCTCATTTCTCTTTTGCACACACACATTTACGTCTGCTGGGATGAAATGTTAGCCAGATCAGGTCCAGCCACTGAATGACACATGTGTCAGCTTCCATAATCTCCAATTTCATTTTCTCTGCTGCTTCAGGCTCTTATCTGGTAGGGGGAACGACATGATGGGCTGACTGCGGGTTATTATCCTGCCCAACCTCTGTAATTATGATTAGGATGAGTGGTATTCTGGGAGGAATTGTTTGTATGTGTGTGTGTCTTTGTGTAGGTGGTCTTGTTAGATGTAAGGAAAGGTAATCCATAAACCCCGTATCTCTCCAGGTTACCCTTTCCTCATCCCTTGTTTTTTCACTGTTCCGTCTTCACTTCCTCCTCCTCTTCACCCCATCTGTGGTTTCTTTAATAGTGAAATGGCTTTCTGTTGCAGTCTTATCTAGGAGTATGTCAGTGCCTAGCAGACCATACATTCCCTGTTAGCTCATGGATGAGAGACAGAGTGCAATGAGACTTGAGCCGTGCTACCACTCTATTGTATAAAGTAGAGTACAGCCCCAGTTGTTGGTCTCTGTAGGCTACTGACTCACACACACCAACACACTGAGATATACTGTGTGCAAATCTCTTTTTCAAATAAAAGCACTCACCATAATTTCTGCCAGATCTTAAAACACAGCAATCCAATTTCAAAGAATGTCTCCTATGACAGTACAAAAAGACAAAGTGCTGGAATCTTCTCTTTGTGTGTGTGTGTTTGTGTGTGTTTTTCTACTTTAACATCTTTGCTTAGGTGCCTGCATGTTTGATAAATACCCTCAGCAGTACTAACTGGTGGTTGTTAATTATTCTCTTTGACTAGTCTGTCAATCTTACACCATTTTTGCCTTCTTGCTTTTGAGCTGTGCTATTGATTCCTTTTTTGTCTTGGCTGTGTGAAACGTAGCCATTAGCAACGTGATTTGGGTTCTTGTTTTGACAGGCATGCTGCAAACAAGTCACCGCTAATGTACACTGACCAGCTGAGTGATTGCTGCAGAATTCATTGCACACAGTCCGTCCCATCCCAAACATATCCCAATCAATTATTATCACACGTGCGGCTATAAAACATAAAGAGAAAAAGATGTATCTCATCGAAGCATGAAGGAATGTGTTATTGATGCCAAAACAAACCAAAATCAGAAGAAAGGGAAGATGAAGAAGATGACTTTGATCAATGACTAATGGTACCTGAAGTCTCACGACTCACCAGAATGGAACTGTTTGTACACTCAAATAATCTGTAAATTATATTAACTGGTATAAATACGGATACCGTTGATCTCCACCAGATGCCATTTTAAAATAAAATTCTCTGATTTGATTAATGTAAAATAAAGATAAAAGAAAGTGCAGTGCTGTGAAAAAGCCTAGAGTCACCCTTTCTTTGTTTACATTTTGCTTCGTTTGACATTTGCCAGGATGTCATGTAATGTTTTAAAGTTTCTGCAATACTTCTCCAGGCCTCATGAAGTTTTTCAAAGATTGTCTTTGGACATTGGTTGCTTTCACACTCATTTTCGGTGCAGTCCTTGTACATGACCATTTTCAGAGGAATGTCTTTGTGTTTTTTTAAACAAATTAACACTGACCTAGGAGTCATTCAAGCATAAAATGACACCTCACTCAAGGGATGAACCAGCGTTGTGTCTAAGCCAGAGGTTAGCAAGAAAGTAACTTTTAGTTTTGCTTTATTGTACAGTAAATGTAAATCCCTCAACATGATTGGGACTCTAACTAGATAAAAGCTAATTTACCATCTTAAGATTTTTGAACAATGTTAAGATGAAAAATTATCAGTAACTCTAGATTGTAGATAAATTAAGTGTGAATCATTTTCTTCAGATATGCAACACAGTCAAAATGTAAGTTTGTAATATAAATGTATGAAAATGCACTGGCACTTTAACCCTGGATTTTAGCTATGATCATTGGACACAGTGGACACAGACTGAAGCTACAGTAGCAGATGAAGTTGTAATTTGATCTCTTTTCAATTCTTTTCAGTGACTTGACTTGCTTGCACCTCAGTAGGATTTCCTCATGGGTGCTCATAACTTAGAGATTTAAAGAAGAAGAAAAAAATAATATTAAAAAAAAAATCAACCAACTGTATCTATATATACACCGTTGATTTTTTTTAAACACCCTTTAAAGGTTTGTCGTCTGTATTTTGAAGCTATTCTGGTTTGCATGGCCATACGCAGAAAATTCTGCCTAACTATTATTCAAAGTATTTTTTTCCTTTAATATGACTTTTGCTAGCTGAATATAAACAAAACATTCTCCCTCTGTGTCCCCATGAAAAATGATTCTTCTTTTGTGCCATTTGTGCTCACTTGATTTCATATCGTAGCACCAACTATTAAAGAAAACGAGATTAGACGTCATCCTGGATTTCATACCTTCCCGTGATGCCCAGTTGTACCTGCTGCCTTCGATCACTTGAATCATTCCCCAGTTTCCAGGCCTCACATGCCCGAGTGATGCTGCAGCATCATTTTCTCATTTCTCTTTTGCTTGTCAATAAAAATGTTGCCAACTGTGATATTTCCTGGCAGGCTGCCATGCTGGTAATGTCACAAATTTGCTCAACATGAAAAGTTAATCAGAAGAGAAGATGCAAAGCTGGAGCAAAAGAGAAAAGACGAGGTTTGTGCCCCAATGAGACAAAAAATGACTTTACTATAAGAAAAACAAGCAGTAGCTGATTAGGCTGGACACAGAAAGTTGTTGAGACACAAAAGAGTGACATATTCACCTTTTTCATTGAAATACAAGTTAAATTGACATGTCGCTCAGTTATTTCAACTATTGTTTACTGCTGTTTTGCTCTATGAATAAGTGAAGAAAATATACACTTTTTTTCTTTAACATGTCTGGAGTTTAATGTTTCAGCTCAACTGGTCTATTTATGAAACTGGTTCACTGGCCTGTCCCAAAATTTACCAGCGGGTGGCCGCTGTTAATTTACCACCCAACCACCAAATGACTATTTTCAGACATACCACTGCCCTGTATTCCTGTCTGCCGTCAGCTGCCACCGGCTGCTGATTTCATCATGGGAAATCATCCATCATTCAGCAAAAAAGGGCATCTTTCCTTTATATACCACTATCTGATGCACACAAAGCACTGATCTCACTCTCTAATAAGAGGTCTAGAGACTAGAACCCAGTGGCATTTCTTTTTCTTTTTTCCAGCTCATTTATTTATTTTCACATGTGGTGTGCCAGGTGGTGATTTCAAAAAGCAACTTCACAGCCAGGGATGATAGTGTTGACCCTTGCTGTTTTGACTGATCACAACTGATCAGGTCAAACTGGCAGGGTTTCTCTCCATTAACCAAACCAAGACTTTCACAAACCGATGCCTCGACACTTCTATCTGTGCAGACATGTGATTTTCATGTTCAATACCACAGAGTAACGTAATATCCAGCCTTAGTGTTTACTAGCCTCTTTCTTTGAACCATATCTCTGAACATATTGTCAGTATGAAGATGCTTTCATTAGTAATTTCATTGATGATTTCATTAGTCATGCAATTTAACCCCCAACCACAACCACCAAATAGAAGAAAAAAGCAACCCCCCCCCAAAAAACTGCGTACTGATATATAAATGCAGATAATTAAATTGTGAGAGGAAAAAAGGTGAAATTGCTTTGTGAGGATCTTTCTGGCATGACCGGCAGTTGTCTTGCCATGCTTTGCTTTGGAAAGTGATCTATATTCTGAGACAGGAGCGTTTCCAGCTGAGTAAAGGCCATCCTCTTTCAGGAGGTCAGGTTAGAGCCAATGCAAGTCAAGAGAACCCCTCTGTTCAATCAGCTCACCGGCCTGTGGATCAAAGACAGCCTGTTATGCACCCTATTACCCTGTTTGGCTGGAGATTCAGTGATCTCGTATGGTCTAAGTGTTTCATTGTGATACCAGTGGTGTAACAGTTTTACTAGTGCTCCAATAATATCGAGAATGCCTACTGACTCTGAAAGATTGTGTCTCATGTATGCAGTGTAATAACTAGAGTTTACATGGTTAAGTGTATTTTAAACTACAGAAATATTTACTTGGGTTTTTTTGAATGCACCTGTGAAGACTCAGATATTATATAGTTCCTGCCAAAGAAGGTTATATCACTTTTTTCCTGAATTTAAAGAAATCCCTTTATTTGAAAACAAGTCTTCATCCATACATGATAAACTTTTTTACACTGAAGGAAAGGGGGCAGTTGTCATTGTCTGCTCTTCTTTATGAACAGCTGATAAAAAAAAAGAGCTAAAAGAAGAATAAATTCTGGACTTTATCAGGCTGCTTCAAACTATTTTTATGTTCTGTATCTGTCAGATGGACATTTTTGCAGGATGGTTTCATTTATTAAGGGAAAAAATAATATCCAAACATACCTGGCTTGCCTCCTAATACTAATGACTATTTGAGCCACCCTTGGCAGCAAGGACTATAATAAAGCACTTGTAATAACAGGCAATGTGTCACATCACTGTGAAGGTGAATGTAGGGAGCAGAAAGGGGGCAAAAACTTGGAGTGGACAAAGTTTCCTCCTTTTACCTTCCATTGGTCAGATGTTCGTAAACACAGTTTTTAAAGACTGTTAAATCTTTAAAATCTGTGCATATGATGTGTACACATGTAGAGATGCTCACATAAGAATGACTAAAGACCTCTACAGATAATGTCAGTGTTCCTGTGAGTCCCATATTTATTCTACTGCAGTGATTCTGCTATAACACATTGCTGTAATGAGGCCCGCCTTGTACGAGTTACCAGTCTCACCTCTGGCCTTCAGGAGATTCTCAACTATTTCCTTTCTAATCCTCATTCCAAGCACCGTCTTCCATCTCATTAGACATGCTGAACATGGCCCCACCTGACTGACATAAACACACGCGTGTTCAGGCACACACACAGACGCACAGACTTTTGTAAAAACACGCACAACACCTCTGGAAAAATACTGACAAAAAATATGGGTCTCATTACTGTAACCTCGCTTCCAGGTGTAGTGGATTAATCAGATGTGGGCAAGAAAATATCATTTGACTTCACTTGAATATTTTGAAGTACTTTGAGCACCCAAAACTGCAGGAGAAATAAGTAGAGGACGGTTGTTTAAGATTATCTGCAGCAGTTGAAGGAGATGCTGTTCAGTTACATTTTTTTTTCTTGTAGAACAAGAATATAATTTTCTCATCTAGAGTCAGGTCCATCTTTTTCATTATAGACTTTTTAATCTCATCTCCAGTAATCACCCACCAGCAGCACTCCAGGTGAACAACGCTGTCACTATGGAAACCTCTAAGACCTGCAGATGTGCTGTAGAGGTCTGATATGCACAAATCTGAAATTAATTTCAAATCTTCACGGAGCACCAACTTCCACAAATCAAAGGTTCTTTATTTTACTCAAGAGTAACAGCCTGATCTTTTCAAATAAATTGCCAGATTTCACCAACTGAATACTGTCGTTTTATTTTGATTTGCACGTGCTACAAGGTCCAGTAGAGTAGTCCGTTTCACAGTGTGGGCATTTTAATTCTCATTTGGGTTTGAAAGTCAGTTCGTATTTTCACTTTCTGAATTTGTGTGTTTACTTTGTAGTACATATATAAGGTAACTGATGAGCCATAACAACACCAGATGACAGATTAAGTTAATAACGCGATCTTGTTAGAATATCTTGCTCTTTTAGAAAAGCTCAGGTGTTGGTTTGTATGTTAATTTGACAATTTGACATCTAACTCCACTTCCACCTAAACATTGCTATAGACCCTCCTCTAATGCAACTGGCACTCCTGATGCCAGGTAGTCTCCTGAAGGAAAATGCAACCTGCTAAACTTCAAAATCTACTCAGGAACAGCGTGAGTAGGCTAAAGGGCCCAAGACACTGACTTGGCCTCTGAACTCCCTAGATCCTAATCCAAATGCTCCACAACAAGCACAACTCATGGAGGCTCCACCCACTACCCGCAGGACCTGAAGAATCCACCGCTGATTTCCTAGTGCCACAGGACATGCCCATAGGCTGGAGCCAAATTGGGAGGACACATCATTATACTGACAATTTTAATATTATGGCTGATTAGAGCATGTAGATCCAAACTCCCTGTAGAATGCACCACACACACACACACACACACGTCACGTTTATTTCTAACTTTTTGTGCGATAGTTCACAGTCTGGTCAGTGCCGGTCTCAGCTTTCCCAAGCCACCTTATCTCCCCTCCCGCGTCACTAAGAAAAGGGGAAAACAGACTGTCATCAGTCCAAACACCACCAGCTGTGTTCTCACCTGCCTCCCCAGCACCGCCCCGTTGAGCTCACTGCACCACCCCTCCCCTGCAGCCGAGCCAGGGACCACACCTCCGCCACACACCCATTTCAGTCTGAAAAATCACATGGAAAAGATTATAATATCAGTCACCTAAAAGGTATCAGTTATCATGTTATAGTAAATCAGAACCAGAATCACTTTTATTGCTAAGTTTGTACACAAGAGGAATTTGTCGCAGTGTCATGGTGCAAAAAAACCCCCCAAAAAACTGTGGTACAGATATAGAATATATGGTATTTGGAGTATATACAGTATATAAATCTCTATGTAAATGCTAAAAATATGCAAAATCCAGGTATGTTCAAAGGGCTTTTACTCAGATATGTTAGACAGACATTACCCACTGACCACACAGCTGCAAAACAGTTCAAATAATCTATCCATCTGACCATTCAGTTTCCTATACCTGCTTGGGTCTGGATTACGTTCTGCAGTTATAATTTCTAGTTTTGTTTACCTTAATATTTCCAGTAATTCTGTCATGGTCCTGGGTTTTTTATGTTCTAAACTCTTATTTAGGATTTGGTATCGGAGTTGTTTTATCCCAGTTTTTAGATTGGGCTACTCTTGTATTTTTGCGTCCCTCTGTTCCTGCGTCTGCCCTCATCTTCTTCATTTAGTCCTTAGTCTCATGTAGGTAGTTGGTCTTGTCCCAGTGCCGCACGGAAGGCAGCGGCGGCGACTGAGCAGGTCCGGAGGCCGGCAGTGCGGAAGGCAGCGGCGGTGGAGGCAAAGTGAGTTCAGATGCCAACCACGTGGAAAAAGGCAGTGGCCACACAGTTCAGGAGGTCGTCCATGCTGGCGAAGATGCCCAGCCGATGGCCTGGAAAGTGGCCAGCGATGGTGACGTGCAGGCCGAACAGGACGTGGACAAGGCGCAGGACCAGACGAGGCAAGACCAGACGGTGGCGTGGCAGCCACAGGTGACGGAGCTGGTGGCACTGCAGGCGACGGCGTGGAAACCGCAGGCGACGGCGCTGCAGGCGACGGCGCTGCAGGCGACGGCGCTGCAGGCGACGGCGTGGGAGCCGCAGATGGTGGTGCTGCAGGCGACGGCGTGGGAGCCGCAGATGGTGGAGCAGGTGGTGGCGCTGCAGTCGACAGTGTGGGAATCGCCGATGGTGGGGCAGGTGGTGGCTCTGCAGGCGACGTGGTGGAAACCGCAGATGGTGGTTGTACAGATTCACCAGAGCCATCAGGAGACCAGAAGAGGTGCTGAAGCGATTTTTCGGGCCCTCCAGTGGAGACTGAAGATTGCTGAACGGGCCCTTCGGACCCTCCAGGGGAGACAGAAGGCTGAACGGGCCCCTCGGACCCTCCAGCGGAGACCCTCCAGCGGAGACAGAAGGCTGAACGGGCCCCTCGGACCCTCCAGCGGAGACTGAAGATTGCTGAATGGGCCCCTCGGACCCTCCAGCGGAGACAGGAGGCTGAACGGGCCCCTCGGACCCTCCAGCGGAAACAGACGGCGGAACAGGCCCCTCGGACCCTCCAGCGGGGACAGACGAAGGCTGGCGCAGTTCTCCAGAACCCCCAGCGGGAACAGAAGCAGAACCAGCAGGAGTCCTCTGGCAGCAAGAACGCACAGCATGGGATGAGGGTAGATCGCGACACAGACCAAAGAAAACACAGGGCATAAATACACAGAGGGAGCAATCAGGGAATGAGAGACAGGAGGGAAACACAGCTGGGACAAATCAGGCTTAACGAGACAGGGGAAGCAAAACCAGGTACACTAACAAAAGACATGGACCTTCAAAGTAAAACAGGAAACATAACACAGAGACGCGGACTTGACACGGGGATACAGCAGAGAGGGGAGACAGCAACTATGGATCACAGATAGAAAACCAGAACACTAAAACTCTAACAAAAACTACACAGAGAACCTAAACTTAGAATAATCCAATAACTCATAAGACAAAGAAAGCTAGAATATAATGAAATAAACAAAATAAAAGAACCAAAAACACAAAACACTGGGTTGACGACCCAGGCACCCTAACAGTAAATGGTGGTTAACATAGCATTTGAGACTTACAGAGCACTTACTTTGTGCAAAAACAGGAGAGGTGGAGAATGAACTCAGCTCAAATGTTTCCCGCAGCAAGTGATGAATTAATTCATTTAGAGAAAAAAAAGTTGGAATACTCTTTAGAAAAATGTTGAAATGTGGAGATTACGGTTGTTGTTTTAAGACAAACTGGCGCATTTGCTATACCCTCAGCTGTCTTGTGATGCAACATACATCCTCTTTATTGCACGACAGTGTAACCATTGATAACTGTGCATCTGTCCATTACAAGACATTTCATTTTGTACAAATCCACTCTTCCAAGTTTGTGTGGTTTTCCATCTGACCAGATGTAGCTTTCTGCACCATCTTTTCAACGTCCTAATACTTATCACCACACTTCCTTGTTATAAAACCGATTCTGAACTACGATTTCAGTAACTCAGAGGGTATAGAAACTGTGGCAATTTGTCTTGAAACAATTGTACACCAATTATCCAATTATCTGATTTTCAACTTTAACCTTGAAATTTCGACTTTATTTTCAAAATGATCAATACTTTTTTGTCCTTAATGTGGCCCTAATTCTTCATCGTACAATTGGTCAGATTCAATTCAGCTGTTCTTCCCAGGTGTCTCCACTAACCTGGTTTCTAGCTAGTCCCTGCACCTGTCTCGGTTCCTAGGGTCAGGACCAATACCCAGTACATCCCTGCACCAATGCCTGCTCCTCAGGTGGGGATGGCTGGCATCTGGTAGGTCTCAGCACCCAGCCTGTCCTTGTTGTCCTGGCCAGGACCCAGTCCGCTCAGCACCTCCACCACTTCTGTGGGTGGGGGTGACTGGTGTGCGGCCAGCCCTTAAACCATGCTGCCTCTGAGGGTAAAGGTAGCTAGGCCTGAACACCAGCTGCAGCTGTCAGAGGAGATGGTTGGGTGCACTGCTCAGGTTTAGCCGTTGGAGGAAGCGGCCATGAACATTATGCAGTCTCAGTCTAAACCAGGGGTGCCGAACTCCAGGCCTCTAGGGCTGGTGTCCTGCAGGTTTTAAATGTGACTTGATTCAACACAGCTGATTTAAATGTCTTGAAGTTCTCCAGAGGCCTGTTAATGAACTAATCATTTCATTCAGGTGTGCTGACCCAGGGTGATATCTAAAACCTGCAGGACACCGGCCCTCGAGGCCTGAAGTTCGACACCCCCGGTCTAAACAGTCAGCGCAGCCCCTGTCACCATAGGAACCAATTAAGGGCCCTGTGCACAGGTAATGGAACTACCCCTGACCCTAATGCTAGCGTATCAGAATAAAAGGATAAAGGATAAGGGATAAAATATTAACATTATATCTACCACGCATAAGAACTAATTTATTCTTTCCAAAAACGTCATTGCACTGCATCTGCTTTTCTCCGAAAACATAGGTTTTCGGAGAAAAGAGAGGGAGACAGTTGGGGATGGGGAGGAAAGGAATGGGGGAGTGGGGGTGCCCCAGTAGGCACCCCCACTCCCCGGAATCCACCGAGGCCAGGGGGCTCAGGCCCAGCCAGATCGGGGCTCACAGCAGCAGCACCGCCAAGCCCCGCAGAGCCCGGGGCGGCCCACCCAACCCCACCGCATCATCCAATCATCTACCAGACTACACAAGACAATAGATACCCAGGTTGAGTTCATTCTCCACCTCTCCTGTGCCGCTCCCCCACCTGCAGGGTGGACTCCTGTGGAGCAGAGACCTCCAGCAAGGATGTGACAACCTCCCTGCCGGTTGAGGAGACCCCCCATTTCCGCATCAGAGGCCACCCACGCCAGGGCAGGGCCCCCGTGCACGCACCCACCCACAACCCCGGTGACACACCAGCCAGGGACCGAGCCCCCAAGGCCCAGCCAGAGCCCCAGCACGGAGGCGGAGCATCCCCAGAACCCCAAGCCCCCAAGCCTGCCCTGGACCACCCAGGGGCAGCTAGGCCACCAAGCCAGTGACCCACGTCCACCAGAGCAAACCGACCCCAGCCCCGCTACACGTAGCCACCAGGAAAACACCACCCAAGAGTTACCAGAGCCCCCACCAGAACATGACCACGGGCCCCGGGGGATGCTCTCCAGGGAAAACGTCCCTAGGGAAAGTTTTAAGGTAACATAC
Organism: Etia nguti; assembly: GCA_015106755.1. Lineage (NCBI taxonomy): Eukaryota > Metazoa > Chordata > Actinopteri > Cichliformes > Cichlidae > Etia > Etia nguti. The sequence goes on from VUQG01045508.1 coordinate 15,121, forward strand.
TTTTTAAAACTTGCATTTGAGAATGCAGTGGCTGCGTTCACTGACAATGACGTGGCAGAACTAATTCTGATGGCCTGCAATGATTTCCACTTAAGAACTGTTTCTATTTTCATTTTTTGTGCAGCCATGGCAGATCATGGCCATGTAATACGTATTTCCAGCTCTGTTCCTTCATTTTTCTGAATCCTCTGAATCTATAATTCATACACTGATAAAATGCTTATATTCTTTTCACTTCTTTTTTTAGCCATTTCCTCGCACAGTCTTTCACAGTCTCTGTAAGACTCAGTCTTTCTGGGATACTCTTTTGTTCATATTATTATTTCCCAGTCTTTTGATATCGCTGTATCTTTATGAGCACTTAATTTTCAAAAACAACTTCATGTGTTAGTTTTAACATTTGATATGTTGTTTTTGCACTGTTTTCAAAGTGTAAATGTAAAATAAAACCATAATTTAAATGATCTGTAGTTAATTGTATACTCTTTTTGCCAAGTGCTTGCTCATAGAGGAACATCTGATTGTTGGAGTTTCCTCTCTATTACTGTATTATCTTTACCTTAAATATATAAAGCATAAAGCAAATATATGAAGCAAGATGACTGTTATTGTGATTTGGCACTACATAAATGAAACTCAATTGAACTGAGCACTAAAAGAAAAACTATGGTGGCCCTTTTTCAGAAATTATATAAGCAGGGTCTGGTTAGTAAGATAAAACACTTACAATTTTTTGTACCTCATTTTATTTGAGTTTTTAGAACCATCTATAGTTTTTAGTAAGACTTAGAAAACACTTTCATCATAATTGGTACATGTCGAAATGAGATTATGTTTTTAAGAAAAATTGCTATGTTTTGTTAAATGCTTGTAGAGCCAAACAAAGGCAGGCTTGACAGCTTAAAAAATAAAATAGCACTTACATTTTCTGAATGAACACAGTATTTACACAGTCAATATGAAAAAAGACCCCATGGTCACAAAGTTTAGCCGGTTTCTCGTCTCTTCAGAGTCTCTGTCCATTAGTCATCAGAGCTGTCAGATACATAATGAACAAGAGGGCTGTTCTGTCACCTCTCCGTCACCTACTCCATCCGCTATCTCTTAATCAGGAGGGAACCTGTGGGGGTGTAATGTGGAGATAAGTCTTTTTCTAAATCTGGGATGGAGGTTGACAGGGTAGGTCGTCTTTCCCTTCCATCAAAGGAAGTCAACACACAAGAGGGACACGCACACATTTGGACTGACCGGCACCAGTGTCTTCTAGAAGAGCCAATATTTATGTAAATATACAAATTTAACCATCTGCCATGACACAGATGATTGGACGAGTTAATTAAAGTTGCAGTGGTCTTCAATAAAACAGAAAAGGGTTACCCATTAAATGGTGAACACACTGCTTAGGGTCTCATTGACTCTCCTAGTTTTTTTTAAAAGTTTGAACCAAATTTTTAAATATGACTGCACATGCAGCCTTTCAATGTGTGACACTGCAAAAAGTAGCAATAAAAACTGTCAAGACTATGGAAGTCTCTCTTGTGAGGTTATCGCACTCCTCCTTGGCTGTCTAATTAATTCACTGGAATGATATCTAACTCTATCAGAGGTTATGTCCCCACCTGTTTATCTAATGGGCTTCTTCTTCCTCCTTTTCACAAGCTGTCTGTTATTCTTCACCCTATCCCTTTGTCTCCTTGTGTCCCTGAGGATGTGATTTAGATTTGTCCGCAGTCCAGGTGGGAAATCACTCGTGTTGCTGCTCGTATGTCTATAGTGACAGATTAGGCACAGGAATCACTAGCACCAAGCCAAGGAGAAGAAGACAGAAGGAAAGGAGATGGAGCAAAAGGGGAAGCAACAGGAAGCTAATGGGTGGAAAGAGGAGTACCTGTGGAATGTGAAAATTGAAAAACTGAAAAAGATGGCAACGAAGGCAAGTTGGGGAGGAGGGTGACAAAAGGAGATGGCGAGAATAGGAAAGAGATTTTAATTTATAGCTTTGGAGTCACGGATGGCATGGCAAGGAGAAGTAAAGAAGACAAAAACAGGGAAAAGGAACATAGATGATACTGCTTAAGTTTGTTTCTTAAAGAAAACATTTCTGCCCTTTAACACAACCTTCCTACAGTATCAATGTGTGAGTAAATTCTCGGCTTAAGGACCATAGTGAGCAGTCTACCAACAGTTCTCTGGCAGCATGAGGCCTGCCTGAGCTACAGAATGACCTCCAGCAGGACACTGGTGTGAATGTGCCTGACCAAACAATCAGAAAGAGACTTCATGAGGGTGGCCTGAGGGCCCGATGTCCTCTGGTGGGCCTCATGCTAGTGGGAACCTTGAACCAATTGTCAGACCTGACGCAGCTGCAATGGATCCTAGGTTCCAACGATGCCCTGCCTCATGTGGCGAGAACATGCAGACAAGCTACTTTTAATTTAATTAAGATCAAAAATACCTCTCTCAAACTATGCATGACCAATTAACATTTGTACGTGTATATTTTCATCATCTTTCTCTTCCTCCACCACTGCTCTCTATCCTCCCTCATTTCTACCTCATCCTCTTCCTCCTAACCTCAAGCTTCATCTCCTGAACTGAAGTCAGGGCTCTAAAATACAGAAACTTGCACAAAAATGCTTATATATTCCCGATATTGTCACAAATACTTATTGTCAGCAAATTAGACACGCAGGCCTCCGGTCTCCTGATAGCTGACAACAAGACAACTGCCTACACTCCGTACAGATGAATGACAGCCAGACATGTTTGTCTCACAGTTGCCACCATAGCTCGGATTTTGAGAGGTAAGAAAACAATTTTCAGTTGACTGCAATCTACAATCTACAGCCTTCTTCTACAGCAGTGAGATTGTACACACTCTGCCTTTACTGTAACACCACAACAGCTCATTTTAAAAGTAGTTAACAGCTAACTTTAAAATGAGAATATTGTAGAAATGGTCTGAATATGCCCTTCATGCTAAACACTCATTTTAAGCTGTAACTCTAATTTAGTCTCCAAAAGTTGATTCTGTTCATCTGGACGTAGCGTTTTGTGGGAGAAACGTTTCGTCACTCATCCAAGTGACTTCTTCAGTCTCAGCTGACTGCAGGTTTCCCCAATCTTATAAACAGTACATTTGCATAATGACTGAAACCAGCCCACTGAAGGAACAATGTAAATGGCCTCTTTCACTCCGCGCTCAAACCAGCGCGGAGTGAAAGAGGCCATTTACGTGAAAAGGGAAAGACCATCTCTGAATCGAGGAGGGGGCCTAAGGGTACATCTTTCGCCATCTTACAATGCTGTGATTGCAGCCATTCCCCAACTCTCTGTGAATGGTACTCATGGCCATTGATCAGTGGTCTTTGATCAGTGGTCGTGAGAATTTGCATAATTATGATGA
>VUQG01045509.1:8064-27730 GCA_015106755.1 Etia nguti
CCCCCAAACCCCGGTTACGGACTCACGGTGTTCCGCTTGACCGGGGAAGCCCGGAGCCTTACCGAAGCACGATCCGCTTGTCTGCCCGAGGCTGCCGCTATCTTGCTGAGCGCGTTAACATCGAGCACAGAGGCATTGGTCCACATATACAAACCGCTCCCGCAACAAAAGCCCCACCTTCCGGAAGTACAAGCTACAAACGGCAGGATGTGACGTAATCAGCGCTCCGCCTGACTGCCAGAGTTCATTTGGATTTTTAACGAGCACAGGCACTGACACCAGACAGTATTACTAATGATAATTATTAATTAAAATAAATATAAATTATAAATATAATTAAAAATATATATAAATATAAATTATAAAAATATAATTATAAAAATTATAAAAAATAAAAATAAATTAACTAAAAAAACAGTTCAGTGTAACAGAGCGGTGTAAAACTAGCACAGTTATTATCTCTGAATCCTCTGATTTAATACACAAAATATGTTGTAGGAACTTTCAAAGACTTCCAGGTTTTTGTGACATGAGAACGCAGGGAAAATAAACAATATTCTGAATTTCTATTCAGTTTTATTTAAACAGCGCCAAATCACAACAGCACGCGCCTCAAGGTGCTCCATATTGTAAGGTAAAGACCCTACGGGGAGACCCCCACAGCTATCAAACAACCCTCTATGAAGGGGGGCACAGTGATAGGGGAACAGTGCTCCAGCAGCAGCTTAAAGAATAAAAATATCAATAGTATGATCGACAATGAAAACGACAAGTACTCCATACTGAAGGACTTATGGCGTAAGGTAGTGCAAAATTTTACATAAACCAATGTTAAAATCATTTTTTAACACGAAGTTAAAGAAAAATAATTTTAAAAAAAATAAGATTGTGGAAAAGCAAATTCGTGTGACTATTAAAGCAAAAATCAAATAAATAGCTCTATAGCTTTAACACTTTAAATATGAGAAACTGATGTCTGTGAAGTCTTGTGTCCTGACAGGTGTGTTCACCTGTTACAAAGAGAACGGTGGGAATGACTTCCTGAAGCGCTCTTTCTCGCAGCGTGATTGGATAATTCTGAGGGAGGAGGAGCTCTGCTGCTCCTATTGAGGAGCGGAGCAGGTGTGGTTGTCCATGATGGAGAACGGTTTGTTCAGTGACCTGCTGCCCCTCACTGACTCAAACACCTCCAGATTCTGACCAGTGAGCTTCCAGCCTGTTGGACTAGTTTGCTGACCCTGCCACACACGGACAGAAGCTCTCCAGCACAAACTGAAGGACCTGAGCTTCCTCACAGAGTCCAGTCGACTCATCCCCTTCTTATACACACTGTTGGTCCTCCAGTCTGTGATTCAGGGAAACACCTACTGAGACATTATATTAAGAACAAGTGCTGTAGCTCAAACATGCCAAATCTATCCAGTGAACCCTGACCTCTGGCTAAATATTAACCAAAGTAAAGTAAAGTAAAAATAAAGAGAGCGTCCCAGACACGGACTGTTTTTGTCTTTTACAGAAACTCAAAATGTGACTTCTCCTCTCCTCTAGTAGAAGAAATGTTTTATTCTCACACACAGGAGAAGCACCGCCACGCCTTCCTACATATTGTTAGAACACAGATGATGATATTTTTTAAAGATGCATGGCCGTTGCTGTGAAGATAAAATCCTGGTATAATGCTGAGGCTCATTCCTGTTAAAGTGGAGGTTGCAGCCGGCCTTAAGCTCGTCTAGTCGAGCGAGCAAAAGCAGAGGCAGTGCACCTTTTATTGCAGTGTAATGGGCACTGTGCCTCTTGGAAAAGTGCATATAGAAAATGAATGAGTGGATGGAAACTCCACGACGGGGACTTTTGTAGACCACATTTATGGAGGTGGCAATAAAATGTCAGTGAGCTCTCTCGGCCGGTTCTCACAGAGGTTTGTAAACCACCAGCAGCGAACATGAAACGTCTGCTCTCACACTTTTTAATCCTTCTCTTTATTCTCTATTCACCCTAGAAAACTGATACATGAGACAGTTTTCTAGATTAAAAACACAGGTGAGATATACACAAATTATATTATTGTTTATTCAGAGCTCACATCCTTAAAAATTACAGCTTGCATGGTTTCTCTGGGCTTTCTTTTCCATTCTGGGTAATTTTCTGCCTTCATTGTTCCACTCTAGGCCTCGCTGAAGAGTGCATGGCACCAACACTCCACGTCAGCTTTTTTTTTCCTGTGGAGGTAATGATGTGATTAATTTAACACACCTCAGAGTATAAATGTTGACAATCCCACAGCTCCATGCCATAAAAAAGTAGAGCCTTTAAACATTTATGGGCACAATTCTTCGTCTGCTATTAAGGTGTGAGGAAAATAAATTGAAGAACAGTAAACTGGGAATACAGACCTTTATACCCGCTCTCCTGTTTCAGGCCTTATTGTGGCCACAAGCTCCACGTGATGAATCCCTGGAGAACCACCTACAAAAATATATATTTATCTGCAGCGCCGACTCAGCCGTGTAGAACCAGCTCTTTACAATTATGCTATTAAACACCTCCCAGCTGACAGAAGACAGACAGTGTGGTCTCACTACACTGACCTCAGGCGCTCGTTACCCAAGCCCGATAAGGATGCTGAAAATGGTATAAGTGGATCTATTTCAGGTAACAGTCCACCAGTACTGGACAATGGAAGAGCTGTGTCTAAGTTAAGGTGAATGAAGACCTGGAAATATAAATTCATCTTATCACAGCAACACTTTGCAAAACATAAAAGCTACACATGCACAGTCTGTTTGATCTTCCTGGGATATTCATGTGTTTACAGACCCAGACTCGAGGTTTGTGCCGTCTCTCCTTTTTATTTTGATGTTAAGCCTTCACATGCATGCTGAGTGTAGCTGTAACCAGCTACCATGCAGGTGAAAAACTTCACTCCAGACTTTTGATCTGGTTTTGTCTCAGTCAGCTCCAAACACTCTTCAGCTGGACGCGTGATATCAGGATCTTTCTGGATTTATGTTCACAACATATGCAGAAAACTTAACCTCTGACTTTGACCGTGACATTAAAAATCATCTGAGATTTTTAGTAGAATCATCGATGGTCTGAATTTCATTCTCGAGTTATGTCCTTCACAAACGCGTGCCCACCCACTCGGAGAGTGGCAACAATATCCATCAGTCCTTTATCGTGCTGTAAAACAATCGGGTTGTTTGATTTAAAATCCGCTGTGGTAACCCCATGATTATTAACCCCATGACATTTACAGTTTTGTTTTCGTTTTTTTTTTAAAACAGAGGACGTGATTTTCATCGTAGCATTTCTAAACATCAGTTATCTTTAGAGAGCATAAATCATTTTTTTATTTGCACTCAATCACAGAATTGCTCAAAGCTGTAAAATCAAGTCTAAACTGTGGGTCATCTTCCAGTTTAGACTCTGAAAACCTGAGCGAGGGTTTGAGCTGCTACTGAGCATCACACCAAAAACTAAAGAAACCAGTTTAGACTCGAGAAAAAGAAAGAAGCCTGGACAAAGATTAAGTAGACTTAAAGCACAACCTTAGGTCAGATGAGATTAAACTAGAGACGCTGCATATGTCTGGACAAAGAAGGAAGGAGTCCAAAGAACAGCGTCCCCACACTGAAACACAGCGGTGGGAGTATTGTGCATCTGAAACTGGGAATCTCATCAAGGTGGAAAGAATCATGGAGAAAGCACTCGGCACCAAAACCGGGTCTGGGTCGTTGCTTTGTCCATTTTAACAGTAGACCTGTGTGGTGATTTTAGTGAACAGGAAAAAGTTCCCTAATATTACAGAAGTATTACTTTTTAAATGATAAATGAGACAAGTTGAATCAAGACTACTAAAGTTCTGCCTCAGCTCAGAGTTTCTGTGTGCTCATACATGATGCAGACCTTTAAGATTTTACTTCTGCACCTTTTCCTTACCTGGGGGGTGTAAAAAATAAAAAGAGTGGACCTTGACTAACCCAGAAACTTAAGTATTGTGCTCAAATAGATCTGGCAGTTTGATGTGAGACTGTAACTCAGCCAAGTGAAGCTCTGACGGAGATAAAAGCTGCAGCGTTGGTCCAGATGGGACGAGTCCATCTTCTTTGACAGGCGATGATTAAAAAATAGTGGCTGTAACAAAACAAACCCCTTAGCTCCTAATTCGGTGCACATTCGTGTTCTGTGCCAGCCGCTACAGTAGATACCTGCATGGTCTCAGAATAGGACCCATGCCCGTCTGTCTGCTAACAGAAGCCACTGCAGGCTCTGAGACTCCTTCAGCACAGACTCATTCCTGCTGACACCTGTGCCGTCTCACGCTGCTTCAGCCGCGGGCCGTACGTTTATCAAGGATGAAAGAATCATTCCGTATTCCCAAAGATCATTTGAGCCTGAAATTTTGTTGGTGCGCTGACCCTCGAGTCCACCAGGGGGAGCCAAATACACTAGTAAAGTGCTCAGCTGGTGTCACCAGCTACTGTAAAAGCCTCCTTCAGATCTGTAGTGCGTGACTTCTAACGTTATTCTGATTTAAAAAGTGGCACAGCTGCACAAACTGATTTTAATTTCCTTTGCAGAAGAAAAAACTTCAGACAGAAGAAGAAGGGCTCACATAAACGTGCTGTCACAGCGTGCATGCTTCAGTAAAGACTGACAGGAGCTGAAGTGTGCTTCAAACCATAAACACAGGCTTCAGTCTGAATGCTCATCAAACACTTGCATAGATTTTAAATAAGTATTCTAATCACACGCTCATATTTCAGTGCCATCAGTTAATTTATTTTCTATTACATTTTATTTCATACACTCACTGTATCTAATACCGTGTTGGGTTAATTCATCACGGCTCTGCTTCAAGACTGCAGTTCAGGAAACCAGCCGGAGTGAAACGGAACCCCAGCTTCTTCGACCACAGCAGCGACACTCGCTGTGATCTTTAAACATTGATGTGTTGTGCATCCACAGATGCGTTTCTGCATATCGTGATACTAACCAGTGATTATACATGTGTGTGTATACAAGCAGCTGGAACAGGCGTACCTAATGAAGTGGCTGGAGAGTGTGTGTTCCATGCATACCCAAATTAAAAACGGAATCTTTTAGTCTGGGGGTTTCAGTTGTTTCTACACTTTATAACTTTTAATGAGAAAAACATTAAAATCTCTAAACATTTTGAGCACAGTGATTAAAAATGCCGACTGATAAACTTAAAGTTGAGTTTCTGCTTCTAAACGTGGTCAGACTGTTCGTCTGTTTGTGAAGTTAAATCAGTGGTTTCAGGCTTCACAGACCTGCAGAGGCAAATATGTCATCGATGTCATCGTGAGTGTCAGAGTCTGTGCTCCGATGTGTCGCCTCTCGTGCGGTCCTGCTTCTCTGGTCGTCCCCGCTAAGTCGAGCTCGTCTCTGTCGTCTCGCCTGCTCTTTCCTTTTTACGCCAGCTCTCATCATAAACCGCCTCCTGAGAGTCTGAAAATGAATTCTCCCGTGGACACTTCTCCTCCTCGAGGCGAGTGAACGTAAGGTCTTTGGCGCTGATCCTTTGGGAGATGAAGCCCAGCAAGCTTCCTTTTTGAAGGTTTGCAGCTTCCTCTGGACGCTGAAGGACAAGAAGAGAGAACATGAGCACCGCTGCAGAACGCTAAAGGAAGACTTCCTGAAAAAGTGTCGCTCTTACTTGTAGCCCGCTGCCTCCAGGCATTTCATCTGCCGGCACTTTAAACGCAGGAAGGTTAAAAGGCGTTTTTCCTTTCCCATCCTCTGGGATTTGCACCAGCGAATCATCTCGTCTACACGGATCTCCATGTGTGAGAAGGAAGCAGCTTCTCTCACTTGTTTCTGGAACTCGTGTCTCCTGTCAGCTCTGCACGTTTGTTTGGGCGTCGACTTGCCCTCGAGTAGCAAGAAGAAGAAGTTAAAGTAAAAACCTGAACATTAGAAACAGTAAAAGTAGAAACGAGTCACGTGCTTGCTCACACACCTCTGTGAAAGTCCTGCACAGCCTGAAAAAAGACTTCATGTCTGCTCCGAGGCCAACGCCTGGAGAAATATCAGGGATGTAAGTGGGGATGTTCACGTTTAACTGAGGTCATGTTTGCTTTGGGAAAAACAGCCCATGAATGCAGACTACCTCTTTTAACAGCAACGCCGAGGTCTTCTTTGAGCTTTCTTTTCTGCGTGCGGCTCTTCATGGCTTTAGCTGGAATTTTCTTCGCTGCCTGCTGCTTTTCCTGCCGCGCTCTGCTGAGCGCCGGATGCTTGGTTAATAACAAAGCATCAGAGGGACCGAGGAACTGAGCCAGATCAGCTGGCAGGGACAAGTCTGTGAGGAAGGGCATGGGCTGGGCACAGGCTACGTCTCTGAGAAGCTCCAGGAGCTGCCGGTAGAGGCCGGACAGGGCGAGCAGCACGCCACGGAAAATCACCCTGAGAACGCACAAAATACAACGTGTTCACACTTTCTGCAAACTTAGTGCTCTCTCTTTCTAAATGCACGTATGTTGCAGAAAACGTCCTGACCACAGACGGCTGAGCATGCTGGTTATCACCACGTTCAGGATGACAAACTCCTCCCACTTCATCTGCTGCTTTGAGAGTCTGAAACAAGCAGCTGTTAAGGGGAAACCTGTGAGGCGACAAGCAGAGGGCACGAAAGTCAAACTTGGTTCAGACGAAAACATCCGCACGTCGTTCGCCGCGGAGATCGATGCCGACGGCCTCACAGAAGGATACGTGAAAGCTCTGCTGCAGCGACTCAGCGTGCAGCTCATCAGTCGAGCGGCCCCCAGCACTTTGAGACAGATCCACTCCAGCGTGGGCTGACTGGGAACGAAACACTGACTGTCCTTGATGCTCAGCTGCCTAAAACACACACACACACACACACATCCCACTGCAGACTGTGCCAGAAACTGACATCCACACAGAATTTCACCGTTTGAATCTCTGTCTTATCTTCTGTAAAGACTTCCGTCTGCATACTGAGAAGACTTCATTAATGCAGGTGTCAGCAGATTTCATTTTTGACTGCTGGTCAGTCTACTGTGTGAATAAAGTCGGGCTGCACACATTTTCATCGTGCACTCAGTAAATAAAGTGAAAAGCTTGGAGGGAGCCGCTTCCCAAGGACGGATTCATGAATCCAAGCCGGTCACAGTAGTGAAGGCTTCACGATGGAGACCTCCTCTGCAGGATACACACACATCACAGCGAGCCACAGACCTACCTCTGGATCCTGTTCGGACACAGATCTGCCAGTTCCTGAAGAGCAGCATCGAGCTTCATGTTCTTCAGCCTGTTCACACACTGCTCCACCTTTGAAGGAAGGAAAATGTAGGTTAGGACTTTAAAGTCTGCTAGGTGACCAGAGCCCTGCTCCTAAACACCGGGCTAGTGAAAACATCTGGATGATCCCCGAGACTTCTGGGAGAACATCCCGTGGACTGACGACACAAAAGCTGAACTTTGTGAAGGTTTGAGTCCCGTTACATCTGCATTAAACATAAAGACAACATCACAGCAGCAGTCGGAGATGGCGGTAGGAGTGTGATGGTCTGGGCTGCTCTCTGCCAAAAAGTCCTGAAGGAGAATGTCGGCCCGGCAGTCTTGCAGCAGCACAATCAGAAACACAGCAGCAGGTCCACCTCTGATTGGCTCTAAAGACAAAATGAAGGTTCTGGAGCGTCCGAGTCAAAGTGTGGACTTAATCAGCGTGAACTAAAACAGGCGTTCATGCTGGAAAAGCCTCCAATGTGTCTGAATTAAAACTATTCTGTGAAGCAGAGTGGGACAAAGCTCCTCCACAGAGACGTGAAAGACTCATCACCAGCTATCACAAAGTCTTGACTGCAGTCCTGCTGCCAAGGAAACACAACCATGTATTAGTTTTAGGCAGTGGATACCTCCTTTCTCTTAATAAATACAATCATCATTAAAAACTGCAGTTTGTGTTCACTCAGGTTATCTTTGTCTGTTATTAAAATTTGTCTGAGGACATCAATCCTTACAGTGAAGGACAAAGACAGCAGTCTGTGGAGGCTCACTGACAGATTAGGGTGGAGGTCTTTCTGATGCTGTGACTCTGGGGACATTAAGGAAGCTGTCAGGCTGTCAGCCACTTCCACAGACGTTACTGTAGTCGGGTACTTTCAGCTGCTCCCGTATTTCCCAGGGGATCGCCACAGCGGCTGGATTTGCATACATATTTCAGCATGAAGTGTGGTCAGAATACAATCAGACCTCTGCACAGAATAAACTCCCTCTGACCTGCACTCAGATATTTACATCATCTCCAGCTGTGACAGACAGGTTTCCATCAGTGTGGACGACACAGCAACCGAACGACCGAGAGTCACACAGACAGTCTATTTAAACTGTGATCACAGCTGTTTCATTGTCCCCAGAGTCACAAACACACAGCCTTTCATGCTGTTAATCAGGATTTCCATGTCTGCGACGTTACATATAACAACAATCTAAGGCCGAACCTGGATCTGAGTGTTTCTAACCTCTGTGAACTAGGAATGGACCGATCCCATATACAGCATCGGTCCGATCCTGACCTAAATTACTGGACTGGATATCGGGAGAAATAAAAATGTCGCCCGATCCATTAAATATCACAAAAGCGCCTCATGAAACTTGCGGCACGGCATAACCCAGGTCGGGACCTTAGCACGTCGAAGCAGTATGTGTTACGTGATAGAGCGGTCGTCGTGTGCGACACCTGTCGGCGGCGTGGAGTTACTTCAGACTGAAAGAAGGAAAAAGCAAGATGTGGTAGCAGTGTTGGGAACTTAAACACCACAAACATGATTAAACACTCACAGAAATAGCACAGAAAGGAGTACGCAGAGTTTATCCAGGCCTCCAATGCTAAGAAGAAAAGTGTGTCAACAAACGCTTTTGGAAAACATTCAGAGGCGCGAGAAACTCCGTCCAGAAAGCAACAAAGCAAAGCTGATAACAGAGAAATCTGAATTTGTTGTGCTCGATGACCGACCTCTTTCTTGAGCGACCATCATACGTGTTATTAATCTCTGTCTCTCTTCCACAGCATGTCTTTATCCTGTTTTCCTTCTCTCACCCCAACCAGTCACAGCAGATGGCCCCGCCCCTCCCTAAGCCTGGTTCTGCCGGAGGTTTCTTCCTGTTAAAAGGGAGTTTTTCCTTCCCACTGTCGCCAAAGTGTATGCTCATAGGGGGTCATATGATTTTTGGGTTTTTCTCTGTATGTATCATTGTAGGGTCTACCTTACAATATAAAGCACCTTGAGGCGACTGTTGTTGTGATTTGGTGCTGTATAAATAAAACTGAATTGAATATCTGTTGTGGAAAATGTTGGTTTTTGGCGCGTAATGGAGCATTTGGAGCCTCGCTACGTGCTGCCAAACCAGCATTTCATCTCTGAGCAAGCTATCCCAGAGAAGTACAAGCAGGTTTCCAAACGTTCATCTCTGAACGTTTGGAAAGGATTCCCACATTAAGCTTATTAACAACTGATATCTGGGGCTCGGACGTTTGTCCGCTGTTATTGCCAAGTCTGACCGCACAATGGACAGACTCAAGCTTTACTTTGAAAAAAGTAGAAAAGCTCAACTTTTTTTCATATTGTGTTTTGTATAGAAATTACACAAAATTCAGTGTCAGGTTAAATGTGATAGAAACAACGTACACTGACATGATGCCATGTTTGCATTTATTTGCACTGCTTTCCGCTCTAAGCTTTAAGTATAACAGGCTCCATTCTACAACTTGTTTTATATATCAACATTATTTTGTGCTGATGTTGCGCTTCATTTGTTTTTCAGAACTTTGCATAAAACTGCATTTTGAATATTACTTTAAATACTTAGATCTAAAGTTCTGCATAAAGTTGCCCACTGTCAGGATGGATGTTTGGATACTGGTGACGGCTAAACGGTTGTGTCAAAAGTTTAAATAAAAAGATCAGTACTGCTGAGCTGAGCAGTATTTGGGTGCTTACAAGTATAATAGAATAACTTTAGTGTTGTTGTTGTTTTTTTTGGGGGGGGGGAGTATGACATTTAAAAAAACGGTTTTATTGATTAAAAATAGACTATATCAGAGTCATATCGGTATCGGCAGATATCGTAATCTATGATATCAGTATCGGACATAAAAACGTGGTTTCATGCCATCTCTACTGTGAACGACACACTTCGGCTCTGACTGCATGGATGAGGAACAGGTAGCTCCGAGTTTCCCTCGGCTCGGGATGAACACACCCACGGTTGCCCTGGAGACAGCGCTCACCTGCTTCAGTGCCTTGAACGTCTTGTTGCCCCTGTAGCTGTTGTTCAGGACGTACAGCAGCTCGTACAGCACCCTGACCTCCGTCTGAAGGATCTCACTGCGGACCAGCTTCAGCACATTTTCACTCTCCGTCAGCAGCGCTTCGACGTCTGCAGCTGCACAAACACAAACACCATCATCACCATCATCACCTCACAGACACGCGGCGCCGAGTCCTGGCATTCCCACGTGGGTCGCATGCGGCGTGTTATTTTGCACGTGCGTGATCAAAGCTCGCACACAGCACGTCAGTGACCGAGCTGCTGCTCAAACCTGTCTGTGAGGTGAAGGGCACGCGGACAGCGGACACGGCGCTGGGAAAAGGGACGTTGACTCTGTTCCAGAGATCCACGGCCATGCTCGAGTCTACCTCAAAAACAAATACGACCCGGAAGTCCTACAGCCAATGGCGTACGAGCACGCGTAAACGTCATCGTCTGTATTAAACGCACCGCAGTCGCCGAGTCTACTCTGCTAAAGTACTAAAAATACAAATTATTACTTCAAATAATTATCACGAACTGATCAGAATAAAAGCGTAGAAATAATGAAAGCCAATAAATATTAAAATAATGGAAACATAACGAGTTTTTTTTTTTTTAATAGAGCAATGGATTATTTTTACACACTATTTGTAAACATATACATTATTTCTGTTTGTACACAATAACAGAATAATTATTTCATTAAAACAAACACGGTGAGGGTCAAAACTGAAGCCCCTGAAAAAGTGACCTTTTTGTTGAGCCACAGCAGAAAAACACACATGACTTCAGATGACTGCGGATTGGAAGTGTGGGGAAGAGTCATGTCTGCACAGACTGATTTATCAAAATTCATCACAATGGTGCACATTAAAATTCAAGTTTCAAATATCTGGCACATGCTTTTTAACATGTGCAGAAACAAAAGCTCCCCTGTGTTCACACAGACGCCCACTGTGAAATACTGACATCCTTTATTGGAACAAAAGCAACAGATTTAACGAGGGGACATTAAGGGGCTTGTGCCCCCTGATTCCTGATCCAAGAGATCACTTTTAGGTTCACTTCCTCCATCACGGACACCTCAGAACGTCCTTTCACCTTCAGTCCATGGCTGCCTCCTCGTAGCCACAAAATCTCAACCTGAGCTTTCATTTCTTTCACCGTCGTGTCAAAATGAACCTGTGTGAGGACACAGAGCAGAGTGAACACTGCAGCATGTTCAAACCGCAGGCTAGAAGAAGAAGAGCAATGTCACGTTACACAGATACATCAGAATTACATGCAAACTAATAGAACAATAATAATGAGCACACAAGAAGGACAGACTTTAAATAGTTTAATCAGGAAACATGCAGATTTCAACATTAAGGATGAATCCTTCTCATTCCTCACCCTGTCACACATGTTGTCCTCAGTGCCCGACACAAACAGCACACGCGTGTGCGCCGGCAGCGCTCTGAGATCTTCGCTCCGTTGGCGGTGGGCATGCATCTGTCCCGGGGGGTGCAGGGGGAAAGACAAGCAGATCACACCCTCCACCGTAGCCTCGGATTCCTCGCTTAGTTGCCTAGCTAAAGCTGCAGCCGCACGACACCCCATTGACCTGCCTGTGGAAACGTCACAGTGTTCAAGGACTCCCACTCAGTTATTTCTACAGTACTGCATGTTCTCGTCTTCATTTTAAACACAGATGGAGGTTCAGAGGTAAAGATGTGGTATCTGGTGATGTCATCAGTTAAAGGCAGACACTCATGGACAGAGGTGGTGCGGCCTTTAAGCCCAGGACACTAACGCTGGGTCTATTTTACCACATTAAAAATACTTCCCACCAGATTAAACTGTTCAAGTACAACAATACTTGGCAAACTGAAGTACGTGAGACTTTTCCAGTGAGGCTCAGCCTCCCTGCATCACTGAGAGCTGTGAGAGAAACAAAAAATTGCATCCGACTACAAAATCAACCGACTTTAGTGTTTCTCCTCTGAGCTCTTCCTCTTTTGTTTTTAACATCTTAAGGCCTTAAGGCTTCTTACCTCCAAAAAATACGCGTTTTACTGTGAACCTCTGCAGTGATTTCAGGTATTCCTACAGGTGGAAACATGTTACACAGCACATAACGTTACATTATACTGGTGCAGTACAAAAAACTTGTAATATTGCATGTAAAGCAGTGAGTGCAGTTTTCTTTGACTTTAACACGTACCCACACAGCAGTGTACGCCTTCAGCCTGTAAGCCAGGTTCAAACCTTTGCATGTAAAGCGCAGGCACAGGAAACCGTGTGATGCCAGCTGGTGAGCCAGAGAAACCAGCTGACTGAAGTTCATGTCTCCCCCGGCTCCGTGTGTGAGGATCACGGCGGTGTGAGCATCTGTCACGGCGGCAGGGGCGCACAGGGCAGCATCTAAAGATTTAGCCCCAAACGGTACCCTCACCGCCTCCTGTAAGCCAGCGAGCACTGATTCAGCACTGTCCTCACAGCCAACGATTCTTACTCTTACTACGTAACACTAAGCATTTCCCCCTGACCTTTACAGAGCGGTGAAGATGATTACATAGTGATACTTGAAAAATTAGAAGTCTTATCTCAAGCTGACTCTGAGACATTGGTCCATGCTTTCATCTCCAGCAGGTCAGATTACTGATTGAAGGACTCTCCGAATCATCAGCTCATTCAGACTCACAGGTACACACACACGTGACCACATTACTCCAGTACTGAAATCACTTCACTTTTATACTGGCTCCCTGTGCAATACAGAATTACGTTTATGATGCTTCTGTTAGTTCATACAGCTCTCTGTGGTTTGGCCCCGGCACCTCTGTGACCTGCTCCGTGTCTGTAACCCAGTCACACCTCTCAGCTGCTCCCAGAATCAGAGCTCAGTGCTGGAGGTGCTTTCACTTACTGTGGTCCTGATCTTGGGAACAAGCTGCCTGCTGATCTGAGATCAGTTTCAGTCATGCACTTATTCAAAATCAGACTCGAAACCTTTTAATTCACCGAGGCTTACACTCACTAATGTTTTTGCTGCTTTCACTGCCTACAGGCTTTCTAACCTGTGCAGGTGTTTATGTGTTTGTTAAGCACACCGAGCTCACAGGTAATGGCGCGTGCTAGCCTCTCGTGCACCCGTCCTCTCTGTGCCGTTAGCTCCGAGCGTCGGTGCTCCGGTCTCCGTTCCTGGTTCGAGTTCCGTTTCATTCTAACCCGACTCTGGTTTCTGCCGTGTTTGCTTTTTATTTTTCATATTTACCTCCTCAAACGTCTCCATCACAAGCAGCTTCTTCTCTGGAACACGGAGGACTTCGCTACCTATTAGTGACACCTAGCGGTGAGGAGTGGTCACTACAGCGTTACCAAACCTGTATTTAAATTACTTTTTTGTTTAAAAAGTGGTTTGAAATGTTTATGTTTATGTTATGTTGCATTCAAATTATTTGTTTCAGATTGTTCACTTTTTAAAATATCTTTATCCAGTGGACATGTACTGGAAACGCACCATGTCGTACTTCATAAATTGCACTCCCCTCCTCCCCCAGTCATCCTGCACACTGGCACATTACTGTACATCACTCTATACTCTCTATCATGTTTCATACTTCCAGTTTTATCCATGTCTGAGCAAAATCTTTGATTTTATATGTTTTCTATTTTATATGTCAGGATGAATATCTCAGCAAAAATATCACTTCTTGCAGGGCAATGACTCCTCACCAACAGTGACTCACTGCTTTGTGGTTCAAATCTAAACCATGCAACAGGGTAACGGTCAGTTATAAACAGCAGCATTAACTTTATGACACTTCAGTTTGTTTACTTTTTCCTAAGGTTAAGATTTTTATTTTAAATTTTTTCAGTTCTGTTTTATCCATCAGGTAAACTGAAGGCGTGGCCACGGCTGATTTTCCAGCTGCACAACCTCAGGGCTGAGAGGGTTTCTTGGTTTTTGGTCACATCTGCTAAACCTCACTGAGTAAATAATCTGACATCAGAGAGAAAAACACTGCTCTGAACACATTAAAAGTATTTATTGAAAAATAAGAATCAGATATTCAAACCATAGTCATACAATTAATTGGCACTTTTTAAAAAAAGGCTGTCAGTTAGGAAGTGGGAGGAGCTCAATCACAGTTCATCCTTCACCTGAAAAACAAACATGAAAACACTTGTGTTAAAATCTTCTTGGTAGTTGCAGTGACGCCTCAAGTACACCAGATGGAGCCACAGACTGTAGAATAATAAAACTATGCCAGCTTTAACGCTGTTTCCTCTTCTTAATGTGCAAAACGTAAAATAACATGATTAGGATCTGAATTCCTTTAATCTGTTTGCCTACCGTGACATGTGAAAACCACTACTTGTTACGCAGACATCCTGTGACTCTGACAAACTTGCATGTCATCTTTCAGAAAGCTGATCACAGCACGAGCACAAACTACAGGTGCAGAGCAAACAAAGCATTTAGGCATTTCTCACGTTTGTCCTGTGGCAGGAACATGGGAACAGGTCATCAGCGGGCTGCTCCACAACTTCCATGTCCTTCCGGATCTTCGGCTCCGTGACCTGGAGTTTGGCATACTCCTAGTTCGCACGCATAAATATGACATGTGAGGGAAGTGCGACACATTTACATTGGTCCAAATGAAGAATAATCAGCATTGTGTCACTGCGATGCAGCGCGAGCACAGTAGACTGTGTGACATCGTGCAGTAACTCTGAAAGTGTAATCACATTACCTTGATCAGTATGTAGTAGTAACAGAAGATGGTGTCTCCCATGAGATGACTGCGGGCAAACTGCTGACCTGCGAGAGCAATTTTCTTTGCCTGAAAGAAGAAGAAAAAAAAAGAGAAACCGACTCATTAATTACACCACCTTCACTCGTCATTAGTGAAACCAACGAAGATCCAGTCACGTGTTCTCGTCACCTCTTCGTCGTGGTCACGCGCCCACTGGATCTTCTCCAGCAGGTCTCCCAGGTCTGCCCTTACAGGGATGTAGTGCTCCCACGCTTGAAGCTGCTTGTAGAAATGTTCATAGTACCCAGAATCCTGCTTCAGAACCACGCTGTCTCCCGCCAGCAGGTACGGCAGCCGATATGCTGCCACAGTGCCATCAATGTTTATTTGGTACTTGTACTGGTGGTGCATGAAAACAATGCAAAAATACATATTAGTACCAGAATATCTGACTGTGTGTTAAACTTGGAGAACTGCAGGACATGCAGACTGAGCGCAGTCAGCTTATGGAAGCCTGTTTGCAGGAAATGCCGTTGTAATAAAAGCTCTTCTATGGAATATAATTCATCTCACCTTGAAAAAGTCAAAAAATGAAACATGTTTGACCAGCGGCCCGTAGAGGCTCTCATCATGTTTGAAGAAGAAGAAATTAGTAAAGGCAGCATCTATGATGTGCGGGTGAGCCCTCGAAAGCTTGACCAGCTCCAGGCGCTCCTGTCGGCTGTCCCGCCCCCTCCAGAAGGCTGTGGCGTTCTTCTCGGGCCACGGCGGCCCCGTGTTGGCCTGAACCGACATCATGTCCAGGCTCACCCTGTACGGCGGGCAGAGGAAGTGCTGAATGTTACATCCTCTGCAGTTTGTGACATCACTAATCTCACAGGTGAGCAGGTAATGGTCCAACATTAAACAGCTGTCATTGTTACACATGCATTAAATATCAACTCAAACAGCAAAAAGGTGAGAGGAGGAAACGCACGGCTTTATATCAGGTTCATATTTCAGTCTGCTTAGTGACGGGCTGGATGTACAGACCATGTGGTACGCATGGAAAGGCCTCAGCGATGGCATTGCAAGTGTACATGAAGAGGAGCACATGATGATTTAGCTGGATCAGGTGACTCTGAATCCCCCCCCATGGGGGATTCCCATGATGCACTGGGTGTTTCTTCTTCACTCACTTTGTGTTAATAGACCTCTCTGCATTGAATCATACCTGTTATTAATCTCTGGCTCTCTTCCACAGAATGTCTTTATCCTGTCTTCCTTCTGTCACCCCAACCAATCGCAGCAGATGGCCCCGCCCCTCCCTAAGCCTGATTCTGCCGGAGGTTTCTTCCTGTTAAAAGGGAGTTTTTCCTTCCCACTGTCACCAAAGTGCTTGGTCATAGGGGGTCATATGATTGTTGGGTTCTTCTCTGTATCTATTATTGTAGGCTCTACCTTACAATATGAAGCGCCTTGAGGCGACTGTTGTTGTGATTTGGTGCTGTATAAATAAAACTGAATTGAACTGAGTGATTTTATCCCTGCAGGGGTCGAGTTTTACTGCCAGTTTCCGTGGTAACGTAGTAATACTTCAGCTGAATCCATAATTGTACTGTATTCCACACACGGAGCTTTACCTCCCCATGGTCTCCAGGACGGACTCGGTCAGGTCATAGGTGGGCATGACGATATCTCTGGTATTATTGGAGCCACACCAGGAGAAGATGGGATGAATCTTCTCAGGAGGCTTCCTCTTCTCCAACGGCCAGTCACCGAGATTAACAAAAAACTCCACATCAGGGAGCTGCACCTAAAAATGTCATGTTTTATAATAATCATTATTGTTGCCACTGTCTGACTGATCTTATATTTGCATGGATGATAATGTCCTAAAAGCCTACCCAGTATGCACTGCACCAGTTTTGTTTGAACACAGGAATGTTAAAATGTGTCATCCCTGATGTATCAACATATAAAATACAGAAATTTAAAATCCAGTCTATTTCTGGTCGTCTGAGAGCGATGGCTGAGTAAAAGTAAAAACAGATTACCTTTCTGGTGAGAGACAGCAGGATGGCATCCATGAAGATTCTAAACCCGACATGTTCTCCAAATGTTCTCACGTAGATCTAAAGACAATAAAAACACATTACAGAATAACAGCTTCTCACCAATACAAGATTAACTTCACAGCTAGTAGATTACACCACTGCACAGGATTACAAGAGTCAGTGACAGCAATGCACGAGTCATTACTGCGATGATACAGTGACATTAGTATTTGGTTAAACTATAAAGAAAACACACAGAACTGTAAAATGATGCAGACATTAAAATAAATAAAGAGCTTACAACTCAGCATGCTTGGAAATGTGGAAATCAAAAGCTGAGCGTGAACAGAGAGCACATATATCAGATCCACAGCTCACATTCAAATTGGACAAAAACACAAAGACAAAGTAGTTTTTTTGTTTTGATGCAGTTTTATGGACGGATGGAACAAAGCAAACTCTCATCAAAGCAACAGAAACCCTGAAGTGTGATAGAGACAGCTCATCACTCACATTTACCTCTGAATAAAGGGACTCGGCTGCACTTACACACACACACACACACACACACACACACACACACACAGTATGAAATGCAGTAGTAAAGTACTACTTTAGTAGTTTTTAGTACTAAAAGCATCAATTTCACTTTACCACGGTCATACTTTTAGAGGGAACTAGTCATGGAAGCGGATACATTCCTGAATATTCTCATGTAATGTGAGCACTGTGTGAACTGGGCTTTAGACTCATCACTACCACAGCAGCACTCATGCACACCTGGCTGACCCTCTGCTCTTACAGGTGAGTCACACGGCTCCAGGGTCCAGGATGAAGGAACATTACCCTTCCTATTCTTCCCTTCTGGATCTGATGTAATTTGAGAATCTTGGGAATTTTTTTGGTGTCATGGTTTAAAAAGGCTTAACTGGATGACTGAGAGGCCCACAGACATCTGCCTGAAAACTGACTCTCTCAGCTTCCTCTCAGGTAAAACATACCTGAATAAAACACCTACGATACGTCTGTCTTTGTCTCCGCAGGTGGAATCACCTTGTTGTCTTTGACGGTGTAGTGGCAGAGGCTCTGCCGCTGTCCGAAGCGCTGTGGGATCTCCTGTGCGTTGCGATCTGGGTCGACACTCGGGTAAAGGGACAGGTCCCTCTCTATCTGTGCGAAGGACTGAGGGCAGTGCATGTGGGCCCCCCACGCAGAGCCGCTTTCCTGGGGACAGTTGCATCCCTCGTGATAGACCGGGCCTGCAGAGGAGAACACCGACTCATTAAGATGCTTCATCCAGTTTTCACAATTTTCTGGATCCAGCAAAAGCAGCAGGTGAAGACTCAGGATTAGAGCGTGAGCAGGAAACAAGTTCATGATGTCATTTATCAGAGTGAACATCACAGCTTCACTCAGCACGGACCGCGTCCTACCTTTGAGAACAAACGGTGACTTGGCAACGTGCTCGTTCTTGATCAAAACGTGGATGTGAAGCTCCGAGTAGGTGGCGTACATTCGGTAGCGGACCAGGAATGACCCATCCCGACGATCCAGGACCTGGATCCAAATCCTGGTGAACTGCTCCACTGGAGACACAATCTTTACTTCAAAGGTTTTCTCACCGGGTGATGCAGTTAAACTGTGAGGGAGGAGGGAGAATACAATAATATAATCTACTGCTGCTCAGGAGAGTCAGACAGCATCTCATCTTATAATGTCTGTAACAACAAATATGAGCCAATGTTTACCATCTACAAAGCATGCACTGGACTTAACCTTTGCCAGTTCATCATCTGTATGGTGCATTTCAGCGCTCACTCACAGTTTATACTCTCTACATACAAGAAGGTTTAAAGTTTGCCTGTCACAGAAATCTGTGTCAGGTCTACATTTGTGCCATCGTGGTCTCCTAATGGATGTGTCTGGATAACTTGGATTGTCACTCAGAGTAACAACTTGTGCACTGAAAACAGTGTTTTGCTGTTTTTTATGGTTTGGTGCACTTTTTGCACTGTTAGTGTGTCTGCACCAGCTCACGGTGCAGTAATGGAGTTGACTGTAGCAGGCATGAGGGCACCTTTGATAAGCTCCCGCAACTGTCTGATGAAAAAGGTCAACGAAGGCCGTCTAACATCGTCCTGCCTGTGGTTTGTCTTTCATATCTGCTCTCACACTACTGATCAGTTCAAAACTTCAGATTGAACAACACACATAAAATTTTATATAGTGTCCTTTATTTATAGTCATGCAGGTTTTTTTGGCTTACAAGTACAAATGGAAAAGATAAAATATAAATGTCTTTGATTGTGTTCTCTAAAGGTTCTCTTGACCAATAGTTCTCCAGTTTCCTGAAGGTCTCTCAGTATTTTTCTTTGGACATCCCATCAAAGGAACGATTTTATGCTTGTTAAGCCATTTAACTCTGATTCCCTCATAAAAGTCCACCAAACTCAAGCAATGGTCCACCTACAGTTCACTGAAGCTTCATCAGAAATGTTGTCAGTGAAGGACGCCTGTCAGGAAGACATTCTTAATGAAGGGAAACAGGAGGAAAGGCTGAGGCTGAAAATGACACAAGAA
>VUQG01045510.1:0-13820 GCA_015106755.1 Etia nguti
ATGTAGTCACATCAGCACAGATATGAATTCTGCTTTTAGATCTGCCTCAGTCCTTTCCTTCTCTTCTCAGGATCATCAGCAGAGAGGAAATCAGCATGACAACATCTCTAATCTTCAAAAAAGTGTCAGAGGAGGATTTGTCAAAAAATTATACCTGTAAACTGCAATCTGACTTACAAACGAGCTTTGTCACCATCACCCTAAAACAAAACGGTATGGCCAGATTAACATTGAGTACTCAATAATACTCTTTAATGTGTTTATTTTTTCAATAAAGGGTTTCACCATCAACTTTGTTTACAAAAAAAAAAAAAAAGATTAGATAATTTAGAAAATCTCCATCACTCCTTACAGCTGCTCCTTCCTCTTGCTTTGTGGCGTTATGGATTGTGGGCTTTGTGCTGGTGGTGATGGTACTAACAGCAGTTATTTATGCAAAGTTTAAAGTCGACATCACGCTTTTCCTTCGACAAATTCTTGGCTGCCATCGAACCATCCCAGGTGGGATTCATATATTTGCTAATTCAAACATTGTCTGTGTTCACATTTTTGTCAGAACAGCAATCATCTGCTTTTTTCTTTCCACTTTTAAAACAATTTTTTTGTGATTTTTTTTTTTCAATTAGAAGGAAAAAGCTACGATGCCTGCTTGATGTATTACAAGAGTAGCACAGATCCAGGACTAAGTGATGATGATAGAAAAAGGCTGGAGAGTGAAATGAAGGACAGATTTGGTTACAGTCTCTGTCTTTACAGTCCTGATGTTGTACCAGAGAGAGGTACTTACATTTGTCATATTTTTACATAATTGTTATTGTAAATTTGGTCCTTACAAATCAAATAAAGGGGGAAAAAACGCAATCTGATTTGTGCTTGTCTGCTCCTGTAGGAGAGGCTGTGTTAGACTGCATAAAGCAGAGTCAGACAGTGGTTCTGGTCCCCTGCTCAGAAGATTCTGGTTCAGGAGTCGACCTGCTGAACAGTATTCAAGCACCACTCAAGAAGTTGCAGACTCACGTGGTTTTCATTAAAACTGAGACAGCCGGAGCCTTGAGCGCAAGTTCATCTTCAGAGGCCTTAAAACTCTGCAAAGCTGCAGACTGTGTCACATGGAAGGGAAAAAGCTCCATGCTGCCCTCTTCCTCCTTCTGGAAGCAGCTACGTTATTACCTACCTGCCCCGCAGAGAGCACCCAGACCTTTAATATGACTGTACAGTATTTAGGATGTAAGAATGTAATTCCTCCACTGAACACACACATGTAAAGGAAGCTCTTAATTTGGTCTTTCATGAAGTCAGCAAAGAGGCACAGAGAAGAAGATCAGACAGCAACAATATTGTCATCCCCTATGAAGCAGGTTTATCAGAAAAAAATCAGGGGAGTCTTCTCCAAACACGACATCCCAGTGTACTTCAGACCCAGCCACACACTCAGAGAAAAACTGGTTCATCCCAAAGACAGAACTCCTAAACACAAACTTAACAATGTAGTGTATGCTGTACAGTGTAGTGAGGAATGCCCAGACCCCTACATTGGAGAGACCAAACAGCCACTTCATAAAAGCATGGCACAACATAGAAGAGCCACCTCAGCAGGACAAGACTCGGCGGTCCATCTGCATCTAAAGGACAAAAGTCGCTCCTTCGAGGACACCAATGTTCACATTTCGGACAGGGAAGACAGATGGTTTGAAAGAGGAGTGAAAGAAGCCATCTATGTCCTCTGACTTGACCATCTTTGATCAGAGGCGGTGGCTTACGACACCAACTGTCTGCCATCTATAATCCAGTTTTGAGATCCCTTCCCAGACGCCTTAACCCCCACTCACATCCTGGGCCATCTGACCTCAGGAAATCACATGATAGGGTGGGGCTAGGTTTCACTATGAGTTCACCCGAAACCTTGGCTGATTGTGACCTACACCCGTTTCCACATGTGTGTATATATATATATATATACTCATGAAGGAAAAAGTATCAATATTTCAATTACTTTACGGGAAAACGTGATATTGGGCTGTTAAAAAAAAAATAGCAGTGTCTGCAGTTTTCATTACAAACTCAAATATTTACTCAAACAGAAAAAAACGTTAAGATTTAGCATTCCTGTGAATCACTAAACTAATATTTATTTTTATAACCTCTGTTTTTGAGAACTGCTTCACATCTGTGCTGCATGGAGTCGACCAACTTCTGGCACCTGTAAACAGGTATGCCAGCCCAGGATGATTTGACAACCTTCCACAATTTCTCTGCATTTCTTGGTTTTGCCTCAGAAACAGCATTTTTGATGTCACCCGACAAGTTTTCTATTGGATTAAGGTCCGGGGATTGGGGTGGCCACTCCATAACCTTAATTTTGTTAGTCTGGAACCAAGATGCTGCTCGCTTACTGGTGTGTTTGTGGTGGTTGTCTTGTTGAAACACCCATTTCAAGGGCATTTCCTCTTCAGCATAAGGGAGCATGACCTTCAAGTATTTTGATTTAAGCAAATTTATCCATGATCCCTGGTATGCGAAAATTAGTCCCGACACCATAGTAAGAGAAACAGTCCCATATCATGATGCTTGAACTACCATGCTTCACGGTCTTGAGAGTTTACTGTGGCTTGAATTCAGTATTTAGGGATTATCTGACAAACTGTTTGCAGCCCTTGGACCCAAAAAGAACGATCTTACTTTCATCAGTCCACAAAATGTTTCTCCATTTCTCTTTAGGCCAGTCAATATGTTCTTTGGCAAATTGTATCGTCTTCAGCACATGTCTATTTTTTAGTAGTGGGACTTTGCAGGGGCTTCTTCCTGATAGATTAGCCTCACAGAAGTATCTTCTAATTGTCACAGTACTCACAGGTAACTTCAGACCGTCTCTGATCTCCCTGGAGCTGATCATCGGCTGAGTCTTTGCCATTCTGGCTATTGTTCAATCCATTCGAATGGTAGTCTTCCGTTTTCTTCCAAGTCTTTCTGGTTTGGCTTTCCATTTTAAAGCATTGGAGATCATTTTAGCTGAGCAGCCTATCATTTTCTGCACTTCTTTATATGTTTTCCCCTCGCACGCTGTTCTTCTGAACAATGTCTGGCGCGACCCATCTTTCTCAGGTTTTCAGAGAGAATTGGATGTACAACATGTGCTGGCTTCATCCTTAAATAAGGGCCACATGAATGACACCTGTTTCTTCACATCATGAATGACCTCACTGATCGGACTCCACACTGCTATTATTTTGAACACGCCCCTTTCACTTAATTATTCAATTACACAGACTCAGATGCATTCATATCATGAATGTTGGGTCTGTTGGTTTCCCTGACTCTACTACACCTACTGGTAAATTATTTGCCATGTAATAATATGATTTATACCAAAAACACTGATTGATCTGGTTAGTCATGTTGGACTGCTATTATTTTGAACACAACTGTGAATGACTTTAGGTTTATTAATTCCCTTTATTGTTCCCATTCTGTTCCTTCACTTTTGTCTCTGTGTTTTGTTTTGTTTTTTATCTTTCTTCTTCCCCTGTTTAGATGTCTTTCCCCATTCAGTTGTGTATCTCTCTTTTATTTTGCTGAGTGTTATTCCCTGTGTCTTTAACTTTAACTTTCCTGTCTTGTTTGGTTAGTTGTCTTCAGTTGTGTTCTCCACCCGTTTCCACTTCCCTCGTTACATTTTGAATGTTCTGTCCCAGTCTCCCCTTGTCCTTTGTTGTTGTCCCTCTAAGCCTTCTGGTTCTGTATCCATATGTTTAATGATTTTTGGGGACATTGGATTCCCAGGCTTTCATTTACATATTCTCTGGTTTTCTGGACTTTGTAACTTCACTCCGTATTTCATATTAAAGCTTTGCGTTTGCGATGGCAAAAATGGGGGGTTGAGAGATGAGGGTTCGAGAGATCAAATCATTCCGAACAGCTGTTTTGGGAAAAGATTTGATCTTTTGGAGCATTTGGAACACACTACTACAGGGACATCTGGTGGCCAAATAAATGGGATTTGAAATTATTGCACTCAATAAATTGGAATGTTTTCATGTGTCTTTGTCTTTTTGTCTGTCACCTTTTCTGTGGGTTTATAGTATTATTTGTATGGAAAGATATTTTGTTTGAACCAGTCTGTAATTGTAGGTTGTGCTTCTGTACGTAAAGACATCAATCAATATTTGTAGGGTGTGTTTATGCACGTTTAATTATTTTTATTAAGAAAAACAATGTGTTCAACAGTACTGAGACAATTTTGTCTCTTGCACAAAATCTCTCCTGGTTTGAATGATATTCTCTCTTGGGGGACTGATGTGGTTGGAGTGGAAAGATTGGCCAGCTGGAATAGATGAGGGAATATGGTGGCAGGCTGTGCCTTGGGCTACCATTATTTGCCTCCTGACATGATGTGGCGCTGTCAGTGATCCCACTTTACCTGTCAGTAGACATCAGTCCTTGAATGACAAACTAATGATGATTTTGAATTGATTACTCCACAAACACAAGCTATAGCTTTTCTGTCACTGCAACTTATCTTTGTTCATGTTCTGCATTTCATTTTTAAATTAAATGTCTGGCCACAAATGAAGACAAGTCATTTTAATTCTCCCCAAACACACTGAGGCTGAGCTTGGGGGGCACCTAGAGGCTGTGGGGGCTCAATGTATCTACAAATTCACCACCCAACAAAATATGAGTCTTAGTAATGTGGAACAGGGGGAGAATAGGCAATGCGTCTTGACCAGAAGACAGAGGAGCTCAGTCACAAAAGAAAGTCAAAGGAACCCTGCTTCATACAACATTGGAGAATTTTATCCACATTACTTTTGTAAAGTGGATATTTTATAACATAAAAAGCATAAGATCCACTATGTTTAATTCAAGGTTCCATCACTTTTTTCCTAATGAAATGAATTTAAACAGGCACCTGTTTGGAAAAATCTGGATGGTGGAGAAGCATGTTGTAGGTCTGGAATCTGTCCTTCATGACCATTGTCTCTCTCATTTAAGAAAATGCCCGCAAACCTGTTAACATCAACTAGGCATGATTTGTTGTCTTATTGTTAGCAAGCAAATCAAGAAAGTGGTTCTCAGAAGAGAAAGGAGAGAAGAGAGCAGGATGAGTTTGCTGTCATTGACCTTGCTGAGAGCAAGGCTTGAAAGACGAAGTTCTGATGGGTGAGTAGTTTGCCTCTGTGTTTATGTGAAGGATTGAAACATTGCTACCAATTATATGTTGAAAATATGCCCTCATATTGTAATACATGTGTGAGTGCGTGCCATATCTAGAAGCTGGTCCACTGGAAAACTCATTGAATGAGGAATTCGAAAAATGAGTGTGATTGTTTGTCATGGTGACCTCATCCAGTCTGCGAAGACCTGTTGTTCTCTCTTTTGTTCTGTGCTTGTAGAGATCACATTTGTCTTTGTGTTAGTTCAGCAAGGCTAAATCTCTTTTGGGGATTTTGGTAGTTTAGTTGAAAAATATGATGTGGGGTTAGAGCATAAGCTTAAATATATGTGTCCACTCACCTCACCTCTGACTGCAGTTGTTGTCCATGATGCTGATCAAAAGCTGAAATTATACTATTGATTTTATTTATTATGCTATTGCTGCGTTTGCTCCAGTACAAGTTGAGCTCAAAAACATCTTCACGGGGCCTGTCATAGAGTTGATATGCCTGTGGAAGTATAATGAAGCGAGATGAATTCAGAAGCATACCCATGCTCACAAAATTTGTTTCAAGACAAAAAAAACAAAACAAAACAAGCAATAACATCCCACTATTATCTCATAAAACACATGCTCCTCTACTGATTTCTTGTGGTCTCATGTACAACTCTGATGTATCCTGCATTGACACATATTTGGACTTCATGCTGAGAATTCCAGTGTAAAGTAAACAAATGAAGGTTGAACTCCAGATCTTTTATCTGCTTGATTTGCCGTGGAACAAAGAGGTAACAGGCTTCACCTGCACATGAAAATCAACCTTTTTCGTAAGTTCAATAAGGAAGCTCTCATCTGTCTGCTTTCCTTGGTCTTCTTTCTGACCGCCTTCTTCAAGCCAGTCAGCCTCCATTCTTTGTGCAACCCACCTTTTCCCAAATTCTAACTCACACAAGTTTCTCAGAGCTTCATCACAGCCTCCATCTTTATCTTGACCACCACCAGCATCTAGACTCCAGGGTCTCCTGCCCTAATTCCTGTCGCTGCTGGGATTCAGTTCTGCTGTGAAGAGCCATCTGAGTCCAATCACCAAATAGATTTGAATTGAATTCTATATATTAGTAAATCATGCTCACTTCCTTCTTATGATACCTCCTTATAAACTGCCTTTGAAAATAGTTAGTTAGTTAGTTAGTTAGTTAGTTACATGGCAGTTGTCTGATACAAAATCACCCGTGGTGGTTTTGGGGCAAAATTAGAAAAGAAACCTAAAAAGTGGTTGTAAAGTAATGGTTTAATTATGCCACCAAGCCCACATGAGCCTCCGCGATCCTATTTGCATATCAACTTTTAAAACCTGTAGAATTGAAACGCATTAAGCTAGAGCAATCATTTTATTGATTTTTATTTTACATATGAAAATGGAGTTTTACTTATATATCATGAATTTAACTTGTCCCAGGCCGCAGTTTTCAACTACTAATGCCTTTGAAAAAAATCGCAAAAAAGCACACAAAAAAGTGCACGCAACAAGAAAAACATTATGATCCAGACAAACACGCTCTGCCAATCTGATCAGCTGTTCATGGCACTTCCTATATTGGAATAAACAACATCACGTTGTCAGCATGAACTATCACATGTCCGTCATTACCTGCGAAAAAAGGAAGTGACATCATTTTCACGGGAAAGGTAGTTTTTGGGGGGTGTTTTTTTCCCCTCCAGGGCCTTTTAAAGGTCCACTGGTGCTATTGAAAGTCATGTTTGACTTTGTGCCTTTCTGTATTGTTCCCGGGACACTTAGATTTGATTGCACTGTTGGAAATTGTTTATTTTGATGCACATGCTGTTTTTTGCAAATTGTGCACAATAATATGCATTTTCATTTTTTGCTCCAGTTAATAACAATTAGTTTATCTCAAAAATGAAATTTAAAGACACTCAAAATAAATTTCCTGTGGTTGGAATCATTTTTGTGCAGTTTTTTTGCATTTACAATTTTGAGTGACATACCTTTGACGTTTCTGTAACTAGAAAATGTGTAAAAACAAAAACAATTTTCAATTTCTTTGTAGTTTACTGCACTCTTTTATCAATTTATGTAGTTGCTATGGATTTAATGCATACATATTAGTAAAATTTGGGATATAACAGTTGTATTGATGCATAGAAGCTTGAAATGCTCCAAAAAAAATAGCACTACAGCATGTAAAAATGTAAAGATGAGGTCTGGCGGTTCTGTGTTTGGCTTAAAAGCCTGTAGTAAGCCTGTAGATCTTTGAGCAGTCTTGTAGGGATGGGGTTTAATAGACATGTTGATGGTTTGGAGGAAGTAATTATTGAAGTCAACTCGGAAAAATCGGTTGCTCTCATTTTAAGCTGTGTTGGCAATTTTGTGGAACCAGGAGCGTGGAGCATAGCACGAGCCACTCGGTCCAAGTCCTCCACCATATCTGACACCAGTTCCACAGACAATTCCAGGACAAGTCCCTTTGGCATCCATCTGGTCTGACCTATCCATCCTGTTGCTCCTGTTGAAGCTCTGCTGTCTTCATGCTTGTGCCACTTCTGCACATGCTCTGTGACTGCCCGACTGCCCTCACCTCGCATCTTTTACACAGAGTGAGCGCGTGTTGGTAATTTATTTGATTAAGATGAGGGTAGGACGTAAAAACATTTCAAAATAAAAGCATGCAAAATATATACAAACATGCATAAAATCATGCTATAAAACCAAACCAATAAAACACAAAATAAAACATTAAAACCACTTACACCCCATAACAAAATCTGGAGGACAGTTTACCTATTACTGTCATTTTCTTAAGGTTTAAGCTCTTTAAATTGATTTTTTTATTCATGAATCTAGTCTTTTTTCTTAAAACTTAACAAATCGATGAATCACTATGGATCATCTTAACAGACTTTATAATATATTTGAATAAACAGATGTACTATTATTGCATTTTATATGGAGACTTCTGAAATTTGATTTGAGAGTACTCTGGGAACTTTTTTTGTGAAAAAAAGAAACAGTTTCTTCTTTCAAATCTAAGGTAAGATCCACTTCTTTAGATCTGTTATGCTGTTACATGTGACAAAGTGACATCACAAAATGAAAATGAATTTTAAAAAAACAACTCAATTTAAAGTTAAGGGGTAAAGATATTTAAAGACAAAAAACACACACACACACACACACACACACATTTTTATTGACTGTAAAGTAGATAAAGGTGTTATACATATGTGGAAATATGTAAGATCTTCCTCTGGCTTAGGGTCAATGTGCTAGTGATGACAAATGTGGCTCAGACAAGAAGTGGTCTGATGTTGGACTGCATGACTAACTTAACCAGTTCCTCATTCTTACCAGAAAATCATTGCTAAATGTTCAAAGATCACTCAGTCCAGACAAGGAAATACAAATTTCCTTTTAAGATCCTCTAACAGCTGACCAACACATGTGCTCCACAAATCAACTCAAAAACAAATCCATCTGTAGGTATCTGTGTAAACATGCTGTTACAGACAGGAGAGCCTGGAAAGCATCATCTCGTTCTAACTGACAAATGTGAGGTATGTGTGGTTTGATGGAGGTGTATACCACTGTAAGAACTGCTTTAAAAATATCATGCACTATAGAAAACTGCCTTTGTTGTGGCTTTCTACCATTTCTTCATGGTCTTGAAATAATATAGCTTGATTCCGCAGCATACAGGCCACAACACATTGCAGGTGCTACCTACTTTCATGTATTTCAGTGAAACTTGCATTTTCTATCTGATGTAAAACACTGCCTGAAACAGACTTGCTTTAAAGCTGTTTCAGCAAACTACAATGTCTACAGTGGTTTCATGTTTTTTAAAGAGGTCAAGGACTTTCTCCAATTCTTAACTTCACCTTTCATAAAGATGTAATCTTTCAGATTTTATTACCAAAAACTCGACAAGCAAACAGCAATTCTGTTAGCATAGTATAACAGCCGCTTGAAACTCTTTTTAGACCCTCCTTATGAGCTAAAAATGGCCCATGGAAGGGCACAGAGGGTCTGCAGTTATCCATGCAAGTTTAACATTTCAGTGGTGAACTTATCATACTGCATAGCCACACATATGGCTGTAGCTCAGGAGGCAGAGCAGATCGTCTACTAATCAGAAGGTTGGTGATTCAGCCCCTGGCTGCTTGGGCAAGATGCTATCCTGAAGTTGTTCTCCTATGCATCTGTTGGAGGGTGAATATTAGAAAGCACCTAAACAGATAAAAGTGCTTGTTTGAGAATAGGTGAATGGCGAATGCTGTATAAAGCACTTTGAGTGCTCAGCTATGAAAGAACTATTCCAGGTTTGTCCTGATATGCTGCATTTGGTTACACCAAGCATCTCTACTTTGGCCCTGCCTGTGCAAGGGACATTGCTCCAGACGTCTTGTGGTTTGTTCAGATGCAGGTTTTGTAAATCTAAGCCATGCTGCCATGTTCTTCTGAGAGAGACCAGGCTTTCTCTTTGGAAGCCTTCCAAACAAGTCAGTCCTTTTCTAACCGTGCTATCATGAACTTAAACATTTCACATGGTAACTGAGCCCTGAGATGTAGCTCTTGTTTGTTTATTGCTGAATTTATTGCTCTTACTTGTGATGGTATTTTCATATTCTTTTGGTTTTGAAGGAAAAAACCACCAAAAACCAATGGTAGAAGCAGGGATCTTACTGCAGAGGTCACTTTCACATCCTGAAAGTAAAGGGATATGAAAGCTGATGGGTCAAAAATTCTTAGTTTTAAGGCTTATCAAGTCGCAAACACTGCAAAAAAGTTTTGCATTACCACTGTGTTACTGGACCACTTCCACAGAGAGCTGCATTTTTTTTTTTTTTTACAGCATTCATGTCAGTGTGAAAGCAGCTTTTTTCACTGGCCAGGCTGCTACTGCAGATTTGTTTGCATGGGACTGACCATGTCTAGTTTTTGTATGCATTCAAAGTAAGAAATTTCTGGAGCAGTCTTTTCAGTAACTTCAAACTTCCCACACATAACAGGTGCTGCACATGTTCTAAAACCCTTTATGGTCACAAAAACAACACACAATCAGGACAAGCTGTGCTTACAGACAAAGAGATATGTGGGTGGAATCATATTTCTGTCAAAATTTTCGCACAAAAAAAAACACCACAAAAAAAAATCATTCACCATTAAAGTAATGCAGGGACAGTTGTCGGTATATCCACTGCTACACGGCAAACAATAACTGTTGATAATTAATTCTTTAAATTATATTTCAATAAAATGTGCACAAATACGGTTTAAAACAGGTTTATATTGCAGCCTCGGTCTGACAGGATTAAAAGCACTAACCTGAACTGTTCACCAAAGTGACCAACCACATTAGGACCTCTTCTTTTAGGCTCCGCCCTCCACACGGCCAAACCTCAGTTGATTCGCGCGAGCAGGATTCTGCTCCCAGGCGGACACCTGACAGTGCCAGGCGCGCAATAGGCACTCTCGCGCGTGCGATCTGTGATTTGTGCGCGCCCCTGAGTTTTACCCTCGAGGATTTTATTTGCCCTCGTGATTGTGTGTTTTTTGTTTTGTTTTTTCCTCGCGTGGATGTGTTTGTCAGTGTTTCTTTCTTGGGGAAGTGAAAAGTTTCACTTTCTTTATGGTTGCTCCAGTGTGTCTTTCTAGGTGTTCCTCAGACTGACGATATGAAGGGAAAAATACTTCTGGTCCTTTTGTTATTCTGGCCAGGTAAGATTTAGACCTTCACATTTTATAGGTGAAGTGCTACTTAAGCAAAGGGTACATAAATCTGTTCCTTTAACAGGCCAGTCATATAGCTAGGATTTCCGAGCACAAGAGGTCACATACTTGATGACGTAATAGCTTAGCTAAGGTTTACTGTGTAGTTTACCACCTGTATACCTATAGCTATAAAAGGACAATTAATGCGAAATCATTTTGACTGATTATAAGCACTGGAGTCATTTGGAAGAGCTGGAATTGGAAGTGGTAAAGAACTGTACACCAACATACTGAATTGAAGATTAAACTGATTAAGCTGATTGGTTCAACAGATATCTCTAAAATGCTGGCTCGTACATGTAGACATAACACTCACGGAACACAAAAAATAATTAAATAAAAAGAAAAACAGGCCAGATGTTAAAATGACTTTTCTTTATTCCTTTAAAACTTATAATGGCAGTTTTGGGGAAAAAATTAAGATGTCCCTGCAGCCACTAGAGGGAGACTTGAAATCTCAGAGTTCCACGTTAAATATATGTAGCGATAATTAAAATGACTTGGCTTCATTTGTGGCTACCTAAGCTCCACCATGTAAAACTAAGCTGCAATGACGGGGATGCTGCAGCTTGTGTCTACCAGCTGGTAAGATGGGATGACTAACAGCCTCACATCAAGCCAGGAGCAGAATAAGAGTACACCAAGTCACAGTGATGCTCATATGACATCAAACGGGGCTTATCCCTCTGGTGATGAACAAAAAAAATGAAAAGAAAAATGTGCACAGGATAAGGGTTAGTTGTAATTTCACTAGGATGAATCTACAACTGCTTTATGACAGGTTTGTTAGCTGTGCTGCCTGCACTTTGTGGTTGTACTGTGGCATTTAAAGATATCTGTGACATCAGCTCATGGTAAAAGTAGAAAACTGGTAGTGACTGCACTGTGAAGCCTGAGTTTGATTAACCAGACAAATATGATCTTTTTAGACTAAAGCAATGCTTTTTTTCACATGTCATTATGAATGTCATTGACAGGTGTGTGCCCACTGAATTTCCAGGAAGTACATGTCAAGGCAGGTGAGATGGCAGTACTGCAATGCCCTTCTTACAGAGGGTACAGTGATGGAGATGCCGAGGTGTTCTGGACCTGTCACACTGTGGATGAAATGAATCTCTTCAATATGTCAGCATCAGCTGAGCAGAGGCAGATGGGTGTGCTGGTTCATGAAAGAATCCTTGTCATTCTCAGAGCTTCAGTAAAACATCAGGGGAATTACTCGTGCTCTTTTCGGTAAAATTTAATGCAATTCCCACAGTAATGGTTTCATTATCTAAGACTGACAACAAACAAAGCCACAGACCTGATTTATGAATAAAAGTCGTGCCCACACACTGACATAAACTACTATTTCCTACACCAGCGGTCCCCAACCTTTTTTGCGCCACGGACCGGTTTATCTCCAACAATATTTTCACGGACCGGCCTTAAGGGTGTCGTGGATAAATACAACAAAATAAAACCAGTACCGGTACCAAAAAAAAGAAGATTTATTCATAACACACAGGAAAAGACCCAGGGAAACCGAGTTAAGGACAAAAACGATTAAAAAAAATAACAGTAAAAACCGATAAAAACCCTGAAAACCATAAATTTCACACCCGAGCCTCAACTCTTGCGGCCCGGTACCAAACGACTCACCCGGGGGTTGGGGACTGCTGTCCTACACTACAGGATAGCAGAGCAAATTTTATCTTGTGGTTATTTTTGAAAGCTTGTTACTGAACACCCTTCGGCACCAGAAAATCACTTTTTATCTTTGTCCTGAACCAGGTAACTTGTTGGCATTATGGTGTGAAACATCTATGTGACAATCATCCAAGGTTAGAAAAATCCAAAAGCACAACTAAGGATGCTAGGTTGTTGTAAATGCTAACATCTGCAAAGTGAAGATGCAGGGAGTAGAGGTAATGAACTTGGATGAGTTTAAATACTTGGAGTTAACAATTCAGAGCAATAGACAATGCACAAGAGAGGGAAGGGTGGAGCGGGTGGAGACAAGTGTCAGGTGATGTGTGACAGAAGGAGAGCAGCAAGCGTGAAGGGGAAGGTTTTACAAGATAGGAGTGAGGCCTGCTATCATGTATGTTTTGGAGACTGTGGAGCTGGCAAAAATAGAGCAGGTGGAGAGTCAAAGATGTTACTCTTTTCACTGGGCATGACCAGCATGGACTGGATCACTAAAGCCATTCAGATTCATCTTCTCTGAATTATAAAGAATCTCACTAATCCAACATCAAAGTGACAGATTCAAAAAGAGAAGGAAATTAAACAGTTTATATATTTTATCTTTTCTCGACAGCAATTCCAGCGGGCGTTCCTGGATCAACCTCAGAGTATACACATTGGAGTCCAGAGAGTCTGGAAAAATGATCCAGGACTCTAAAACATGTTACACAGATAAGTCCTGCACTTTGTATGGCCCTGATAAAAAAATTCTCTTTGATACCTGGAATATCACCAGAAACAGCACTACATGTCACAAGGTAAACAGAGCAGATAGTGTGAATGAGATCAAAGCAGTGTTTTAATGTTTTTCCATACACAGCATATATGATATGTTGTAGGAGGGTGAGCCATCGCCAAAAGATGGTTACTTCTCAAGCGTGAAAAAAGAGGAAAGGGGCATTTATACCTGCACCTGGTCTTACCTGTATGATGGTCAAATATATAACATGACCTATATGGTGAAACTTGATGTCCAACCAAGCGGTAAGAAAAACACATTCTGTAAATTTTTATTCTCAAAGACTTTAATATGTACTTTTCAAAATGTCAGCCTTTTTTCCTTTTTTCCTTTTTTCTTTTTTTTTTTTTTAATTTTTAAATAAAAAAAAAAAAAAAATATTTTTATTTTAAAAAAAAAAAAAA
>VUQG01045512.1:0-16829 GCA_015106755.1 Etia nguti
ACCCCCAGATATAAGAAACATTGATTCTCTCCCCCAGTTTAAATCTCAACTCAAAATCCATCTGTTCAAATCTGCATATTCACTGTGAACCCACTGTTTGTTAATTTTATCTTGTGCTTTTGTTTTATTGTTCTTCATTTTGTCATTGTTCTATTATGTGGTTTATCCTATTGTAAAGTGTCCTTGGGTGTCTTGAAAGGCACTTTATAAATAAAATGTATTATTATTATTATTATCATTATTATTATCATAGAAGGACAAACAGTCCGCACCAAAGCAGCTGGCCTTATTCTGGACACAGCGACCATGCACAGAGTCCAGATCCGGGAGAAGATTTCATACTGTGCCCCGTGCTGTTCTCACTGCCCTGGCCATGTCATTTCTGTCCTGTGCTGTGCAGCTGCCATGGCATACTGTCATACTATGACAGATGATGCTTTCTGCTGTGGTTCTATAGAAGTTTGCCAGCAGCCTAAAGGGGAGCCCAGCCTGTTTAAGTCTCCTGAGAAAGAAAGCCTTTGCTGGGCCTTATTTACATGGATGTTTTATCACTGCTTCAAGTTTTCGCTGCACAGAAATTCATGGAAATGTTCACCACACTTTTTACTTTAATTATTTTCATTTAAAGGATGATTGAATTCCACATTTACAAGTACAAAAACTAGTCAAGTTGAAATTAAAGAGATACTTCTCCATTACAATCATAACCTTTATTCCATCAGAGCTTCAACAGAATACAAATGCAGAGAACGCACATATTGCTTGTAATTAAACATAGAAGGAACCTAAAACTGGATGCATTGATGCTCTGTTTTAATCAGCTGAGCTTTTATGATTTGCCTGATAATTAAAGGTGTCTTTAGGTGTCTTGATGTCACCTCCTCATGTGGACCTTCAGTGGTGCAGTCTGTGTAAAAACACCTACCATTTAAATCACCTCATTTTACGGACCGTTGCATATAAATAATTATCTCCTGTTGGTTGAGTGTGCCGAGGTTGCTTTGGAAACTTGACCTGGGCATACTCCACTTCCACCCTTTTCTCTGCCTCTGCCTCTGCCTCTGCCTCTGCCTCTGCCTCTCCCTCACCCTCACCCTCACCCTCATTCTCATCCTCACTCTCAATCTCGACCTCGAACTCCAGCTCAACCTCGGCCTCCAACTTCACTGCTGCTCTTAGCTCCCCTTGGTCATCCTCTTCGTCTGCAGAGTAGTAAGATAAAATTAAGAAGTTTGACTTCTTATTTTTAACTGTCATTTCTGATTCTGACTAAAAATGACAACCACAGTGACTTTATTATCCATTTGTGAATTTACATGACAATGGCATCAACATAGTCTTGGCAAGAATATGAAAAGAGCAAAAACAAAAAAAAATCAAAATGAGTGAAGTAAATAAAAAGGAAGATTTGTACCTTTTCGTTTTGTAGGTTTGTAGTTTTGTTTTTTCCTCTGATCAAAGATGATTGCTATACCCACAACTAATAAAATTACCAGTGCTAAGAGAACACCACCAATCACTGGCAAAATGCCTTCTTCTGAAATAAAGTGACATAAAAAACAAACAAGTAAACAAATGCATGTTTTTGCCAATTTACCAATATACCATCATTAATTACTGCTGACCATTTGATTAATTGATGTGATATCACTGTTTTACTGATTGCTCATTTTAATTAAATGTACCTCAAACAATTGGAGGATTTATGAAAGTACCCATAATCAACAAAAACTAATTATCAACCTTTTTTCATCACATTCTCACTCACCACAGGTAGATATCCTCTCCTCTTTGAAGACATTACTTATGTTGTTCCTGACTGAGCAGACCAGATGTCCTGAGACGTGCTGTTTCAGGGTGATAATGTTACTCTCATTGTTTCCAGGTAGGAGCTCAGCATCTGTCAGTGTGTATCCATCCAGAGTCCAGCTGTACTGAGGACTGTCCCCTCCCTCAGAGGAGCAGGACACCCTCCTCTCTCCCTGGGACAGACACTCAGAGACCAGCAGGACAGAGGACACAGGAGCTGAGAGAAACACACACAGATGAGTTTTGATTTTAAATCAGAATGTTGGTCATTCACTATAGCCTTTAATGAAAAACAGCGAAGGCAGAAAATGTCGGAAATTTTGAGAGATATATTAGATAGCTTACCAAAGCAATATTAAATTTCTATTAATTTTAAATAGTTCCCTTCATGGAAACAATTATAAAAGGAATTACCTTGAATAAACAACTGTAAAGTCCACTCGCCTGATGTTCTTCCGTCTGAATCAAAGGTTTGAAGGGTATAATTACCACTGTCATTCCTGCTCATGTTAGGGATCCTACATGTTCCATTACTGGGAAAAAAGAAAAATCTTTGTCCTTCAAGATTAGGAAGAACTTTATCATTTCTGACATTTAGAATTTTTAATGAATTTTTTATCAGTTGGTATATTGATGGTTTTGAGACATTGTCCATCAGCTGGATGTCCACATTTCCACCTAAAGCTCCATAACACTGAGCTCCATGTTGTTTAATGTCACAGCAAGTTTCCACACCTGCAAATAAAAAAAGTAAACAAAAGAAAACTTTTAAGTACTTTAAAACTTTAAAAGTTTTAAGTATTCAGTCCCTACCAGAAGGATTGCGGCTGATGAACTTTTGCTATCCTATGAGCTTTAAAGCCCCAAACAAATGGTAATACTAGTGAGTTGATCAATTAAAAAAAATGCTTATTCAAAAAGATAGGTAAGTTTAAAAATAGATATAAGAATTTAGGGAGAGAAACCATTTTAACTGCTTTGATGTGACCCACCACGGAAATAGGGAGAGCCCTCCATTTCTCAGTGTCCTTTTTCAATTTTTCAACATCTTCAAGATAATTCAACTTAAAGATCAATTTAGGATCTTTGGGCAAAATAACACCCAGGTATTTCAGTCTGTCTGTAATTTTGAAAGGCAAAGTTTTCAAAAAATCAACATCGAGGTTTGCAGTTAACACCACAAACTCACTCTTCTGCCAGTTAATTGTATAGCCTGAGGTATCCCCGGACCTAACCAGATCTAATAGTATAGGAACAGACCGTTCAGGATTCGACAGGAACAAAGCAACACCATGTGCATATAAAGAAATATAGTGATTGATATTCCCCAATCGGACAAGATCAATGGAGGACTCATTCCTAATAGCTATCGCAAGAGCAAAGGGCTCAAAGGACAGCCTTGGCGTGTTCCACGATGTAAAAGAAAAGACACTGATCTATCTTGGTTAGTGAGGACAGAAGAAGAAGGATGCCTATATATCATATCAACCCATGATATAAACTGTTCATCTAGACCAAACTTCTCCAGTACCCAACCATATAGGCCCACTCAACCTGGTCGAAGGCAGCGATCTTGGAAGCCCCCCAATGCCTATGATACATAATATTCATCAATCTTCATATCCAAATTCTATAAAGCATTAGTTCGATAAAAGGGAAGGATCCATTTCATCCCTCCCTTCTTTCAATAACGGGGAAATATTAGGTTCATTTAGCATATGGGGAAATGTTTGGATATGAAAAGAGTGCTTAAACATTCTCAGTAAAAGTGGGGCCACCTTTTCAGAATATGTTTTTATAAAATTCAATGCCAAACCCATCTGGGCCTGCAGGCTTTCCACCAGGGAATGACTTAATGGCTTTCAAAACTTCTTGAATAGTAATATCTGAGTTTAAAGCCTCTCGCGCAGCATCACACATTTTTGGGAGATCCAGCTTCCCCAGCCAATCCGAAATATTGCCCTGAGATTTCGACATATAAAGCTCTTCATAATATTCTCTACATCGCTCATTAATAGCTTTAGGACTAATTAAAATTTCCCCTGATGTGCTGATCTTTTTCAAGATGAACATTTAAAAAAAATCTAACTGGAAAATCACAAATTCAAATGAAAAATTGACTGAATTTCATTTAGCTGCTGTAGCTTCAGGGTTCTGCTGATGTGCATGTTGACTTACTGTCACACCATGATGATGATGATGATGATGATGTGACACTAAGTCATTCTAAAAGCCCATGCTTTTCTACAATCATTTTAAAATACCTGCTGTAAAAAAAGCCTATTTTTTATTTTCCCTGGAAAATTACATGTTAATGTTTTAATCAGTTATTAAGTGATTTCTCCAAAATGGAAATCGCAGAGAACTGAGAAAAGCAAAGACCCTCTAATCTTGTTTATTTTGACCTTTTACAGATTATTTAATGAGTTCATTTCTTATATCTGTGTTTACTTAAACTACACATTCATTTTGAAAGGATCCCAGAATGAGGCATTAATATTTAAAGAAAACCAAGCAAGTAAGTAGAAAAGTGCAACACATCCTTAGCTGACATAGCACTTGGGTATTTGACCACCTGCCTACTGGGTGCTTTTATAGTGTGGCTTTTATAAGGTGCAGAGTTGTGGGTGGATGCATTTTAGCCCTAACCAGGATTTTTTTTTCCTAAAATCAATCAAGTGGTTTTATTGCTTATAGCAAACAAAAAGCTAAATGAACCACCCTACACAGAGTTTACTTAAACCACCATTGTCTTTTACAGCTATGTGCAGCTTAATAGTAAAAGTTCAGTTCAGATAAAAACAAATATTAGCCTGTATGTGAAGATTATTAGACTTTTATTGAAGCACAAAACAAGTCTAAACTTATGAAAAAAATTAAAAAGTTAATATAAAGTCTTACCTATTGATTTTGACTACAATGAAAATGGTACCCTTAAAAAAATTGTGTTTGCAACATAGAAGATCCAAATGTGAAACGAGCCACTTTGTTTTGAGGCTGAGGAATAAGGTTAAAAATACAACAATCATAATGCCTGTGTGGTTTCTGAGCCACCATTACGCAGCTGACATTGTGGTTGAATACTTTATTAACTGACCCCATTACAGTCATTGAGAGCTCCAGGTTTGTTTTTTCTTTGCTTTTTAATGGTTTCTGATTTACTGTTGTTCTTATCATCTGTGATGCTCCTTGTTAAGAAGGGTGCTATGTTAGTAATGATTATTGTTCTTATTTTAATTATTTGCTAAACCTCACCATACCACACCACAGCTGATAGTGTTAGAGGCTGTAGAAAAACCACACTGAAAACTTGTGTTAAACAAGGTCAAATTTCCTGTGACTCAACCACATCTGCTGTAGTACTTCTTCTTCACACCATAGTTTACTCATTCAATGCAACTAATAATAATCAGTGACCAAGTGACAAGTTTCAGTGTGCCTTTAAAGTTTAGGTGGTAGTTACTACGAAATAAAAGATGATTAAATTTTGAATATGAATAGCAGTCCATGTGTGGCAAAAATAACTGGAAATACCAATAGAGAGACAAATGCTATCTCAGCAAATATTCTGTTCTATTCTGTTCACTGTATATTTGCTCCTGTCTTTGCATATGTTTATTTTTTCGTTTCAGCTTCTATATTTTGTTGCACAAGGGATGCGTACTGTGTTTAACAGTTCTACTGCCACGCAATGCTTACATGTCTCATTATCTTTATAGTAACATCAACATCATATAAAATTATGAGTAACTTGCCTTTAACATTTCCATTGTCTTTAACATCCAGGGTGAAAAGAATGTTTTTCTCTTGGTCTTCATTTGATTTAAAGACCTCAACGCTGTATTGACCTGAATCATTTCTCCTCACATTTGTGATCTTGAGTGTCCCGTTCTTGATTATAAACGTGAGTCTGTTGTTAAATTCCTTGTCCGTCGTTATTTTTTCTTTCTTCAGATTGAAC
The DNA here is from genome assembly GCA_015106755.1 of Etia nguti. Taxonomy (NCBI): domain Eukaryota; kingdom Metazoa; phylum Chordata; class Actinopteri; order Cichliformes; family Cichlidae; genus Etia; species Etia nguti. Next base: position 5,771 of record VUQG01045512.1, read on the forward strand.
AAAGTTATGTTCACCCTGGGAAGCACCTTCAAACACTTCACATCACAGCCGTTAGCATCAGCCATCACTTGGATATACACAGTTCCTTTAAGAAGAGGAGAGCATGGACATCTGTTTGCATTGAGATCACATGTAGTCTCATCAACTGGAAAGAAAGCTGAAAAGATGCATTTAAAAGAACATGAGCTGATATTATTCAGACTACAAATGTGAATGCTTGGCTTTTTTTATGAAGACAATCTTACCATGAGTTCCTCCTGCTAATAACATAACAATAAGAAACTGTTCCATGCTCTTCATTCATCCACGCTGTGGATTTAATCTTTAAAAAAATAAAGATTATAGAAAAATATTAACAAATGCTGATGTGAATCCCCTGTGAACCTCAGCTAAACTGACAGCAAACAGTCAATCAGAGATGATATAGACAGGGTATTTTCACAAAAGCAGGAAATAAAGTGACTCACTTCTACTTGCCAACACAAGTAGAAGTGACGTAGAGAGAAGTGTGACAGACGTTTGCCTGTGTGCTGTAATGAACTAATCTTAAGAAATATCCTCAAATGTGAATGAATCATTTCCCCCTAACTGGTGTAATTACCTATACAACACTTAATCTAGACAATACGCTTTACTGGGGTAAAACTTTTAAATGTCAATAAAGCATTCACATATGGTCTTAACATATATATTTTAAGGAAGAACAGGAAGCAGTTTAAAATGGTCCAGAGGTTTCTGTGGGGACAGCTTTATTGTTTCATGGTCTTTACAGAGTGTACAGGAGAGACACCTTTTTATGTTTGCAGGTTTGCGTGAGTTTGCTTACTGCAAGGAAGAGAAATAAACAATAAAGAAAAAATAAAATGTAAATAGTGAAAGAATGCAAATCACTGCCACAACATGAAACTGTGAAACAAAACAAACAAAACATTACTCTCAGTAAGGACGAAGAGTGATGGTGAACATAGAAGAATCATGATCAAGAAACATAGGATGTACATGATATACTTATATTGTAATGGGGACACACAACAGCACAGGCTAAGGAAGTAACACAATATAAGCACTCAGCTGGAAGTGAGAAAAATCATCTATGAGAAAAGCAAACCCTGCATAGATACTTCCTGCATTATAGAGCAGAGCTGGAACCTTCAACTATGAGCGGGTTGCAGTGAAACTGTCTGAATGACATGGCAGCTACTTTAACTATTGTTATACATACTTCCTCTTACTCTGTCCTAAAAATGGAAGTGAGAACTATGTTTATGCACACATGTCCACAAAACGTCCTGTTTTCGCAAATAAGAAGTTGAAAATACATTGAGTATAGAAATGAGATATACATTTTATACATTTTTATACTCTTCAGTTTGAAAAAATGTAAACAGAAAGGTTAAGAGGACAATCCCAATAAGGGAAATTAAGTTTGGTATATGTCATTACAATTGATGTCATGCAGTCACAACCGCAGAGAAAAGATTAGAGGAACAGAAAGGAATCACAAAAGGGAACTACTAAACCCAAAATAATCCAAAACTTAGCAGGAAACTAAAGAAACAAAACACAAAGAAACCCAAAAAGTATCAGTGAATATGAATGAACAGAAGACCATAACCAACACAGAGTTAGAACAAATCCCTTGTCAAAACCACAAGAAATCATAAACATGCAAAAACTCAAAGCATCACGTTCTGAACTCGAGTGTTTCCTGTTTCCTGGCTGTATTCCAAATTCCGTATCCTTCTGCAGGGAGCCAGTACGTGCATGGTTATACAAAGGTTTGATATTGTACAAGATCTCCAGCCTGGGTGATTCTTTTCCTTCACTGATGGCTTCCAACACATTATGCCCATCAAGCCTCTCAGTGAGGGACTCATCACAAACTAATAATCCCATTAGTGTGTGATACCAGTCAGTAATGTGTACTGCTTTGTTCACCCTCCTCTTTGAGCGTAACATGATCTGGTCAAAGGCAGGCAGTTGGGTTGGTGAGGTCAGATCGTGGATGGATAGTCAGATGAGTGTTGGAGTCCAGTGTGCATTTTGTCATGTTTGTTTGGATTGAGGGCAGTGTATGGGGGAATTCTGCAGCACTGCAGACTGACACACAGGAGCTCTTTTAGAGGGAAATGAAGTGATTAAATGGAGTCCAAAAGGTAGATGTAATTAATTTCAAAACACCAGTGGGTGGTTAACAGTCTTACTTGAGTTAGGAGTGAATGGAGCATTGGAGGTAGTCTATGGCCAGCTAGATTAGCAAGGTTTCTGTGGAAGTACAGAGGAAGTAACTAGGAGAACTGAGAACAAACTAGGTTAACCTTAAAACAGGCATTTGCAGGCAAGGTAACAGAAATGACTTAATGTTCCCTATTATGGCAACTATGGAGAGAAATATATCTCAAACCTGAATAAATACTGATCATTATGCACAATTTATTAAGTTCAAGTACTTAATAAAGATTAGTACTTGAACTAGATCTGCCCCTGGTATTTATTCAGGTTTGGATGTATGCCTTTGTAAAATAGTTTTACATGTGGTCACATTGCTTCACATTTGTGTGTGGATTGAAGCACGCACGTGTGAGTCCTCAAAAGTTACACATGAATCATTGTACACATTTGTAAAGCTTAGTTTACACTTGTGGGTCATATTGTACACATTTACAATCCTTATGAGACATATTTCACTTAATAGACAATTATCTGTGATCTATGATGAGAACTGCTGCAAGCTCCAATCTGAAATACTCCACAACTGGTTACAATATGCAAGGCAGGTGTGGAAAGCACTGCTTGTGTGAAACAACACAGGCAGTCTACAGTTGTTACCAGACATGCTTTCTTTCCACGCTGATGTCAGCTTTAACCGACACCTTATAGTTTCTATTTGTTGTTGTGCTATTTACATTACTGGAACACCAGTTTATACCCCCGGACAAGGTCAAGGCATCCTCTCCCTAAACTGTGTTGTGTAGGCATGTCGCAGTTTCACTTAAAAACACTCAACTGTCCTACCTGTTAGTTAACCCTTCACACCGTGGGGTGCTTGTATCCTTCTAACGAGGAGTGCATCAACTCTATTATGAGCATACATTGCAATTAATTTTAAAAAGAAACTTAATCAAAACTTATTTCTAACAAATCCCTCCTTTCACACTGTCAGATGTGAATCCCAATCATGCTTATTGTTTAACTCACCCTTCCAGGATTCCCAGCCAGGTGTGATACTCAGCCTGAGGCCTTTCTCTGTGCTGTGTCTCCCTTTCAGACAGGAGAGTTACCCTAAGAAGTTCAAAAATTTTGTTTAAGCATGCTCAATGATTAAATCACTCACTGCCACCTGATTCCTAAATGATGTCTCTACTGTTCTCTGGATCCTACCCACTCTTCTTCATCTGAATCTCCACCCTTTTGATTATTACTGAGGCTTTTTCTCTCATAAGCCTGTACTGCATCTTCTTTTCAGACGGGAGAAATCTGTCTGATATAACAGCATCAATAACACTATGATAGCAGTTTAAAACATCCTAAAGGTATTTACAATACAGTTTGGAAAGAAGAAGGTTATCATCTGGTGGTTCAAAGCAAAATCACTTGTGAAATAACCATAAAATTCTGTTTTTAGAGTTTTAAATGTCGGAAATCAGTAGATATAACAAAGGAACTTACAGATGTAGTTGTTATATTTACTAGGGAAATGAGGATCTGATGCTCACGTTTCTGAGATGTCAGGAACTGGCATCACTGTATGACGCAGTCTAGCTGTTATACAGAATGTCCAGGAGTGATTTGTTAGTCAAGTAGCTTTGAAATTTGCATACTGAATCACTGCTGATAGTGGAGCCTCTCGCGCAGCATATTTGGGTATCCACTGTCAGCAGTATGTCTTCGTGATTTTGGAATGGACTGAATCGCTGCAATCCTTTTTAGAGAGAGGGACTCACTGAGTGATCACGTGTCCCAAATAGGTGAATTTCTTAAACCTGACAGGTTTTCTTTAAGTGCAATATTAAAAAATGCATGCCCTGGTTAAGGACATGTCATGGACATCCTGTTGAAGGACAAGAGACCTGCCAATAAAGGTTGGATTATTTTCCACCTGGTTAGGGCTCATCACATCCCAGGTCAGGTACACAAGGAGAAACCGGTCAGAGCTGTAATACCATGGTTCCTGTGACACTTTAAATCACTTAAAGTATTTAGTGTACTGTCACTAAATCAGTGTGCAGTGAGACTCAGAGTGGTAAATCCCCTCAGAAGATGTTGCAAATGGCCCCTTATGGACTTGAATGGCAGGTTAAGCAACCTAAAAAACTAAAAAAAACGCTACACCTCCATCCTCGCTGAGACTCCAAACTGTCTGCCTCATTTGTGCTGTTGTACTGTAGATCAGAGTTGGGGTTTTTTAGGTTTAAACCTTGAATCTTTTGAATAATTCAATGCCATTAAGGTAAAACATGGCTAGATGACAAAAAAGTGAACAACAAAATGTCACAGTTTTGAGTGTTCAGTTCTTACCAGAAGGACTGTGGTAACAGATGCAAATGTTGACCTAAAACAGAAATAGTGGTTTTGTGGCTCCCATCTGTCTCAGTTTAGACCATACAAACAAGTATTTATTGCCATTCAGATGAGCATTACACAGGTCTGTGACTGAAACATAGTTAGGGTTCAGCCAACAGTAGTATTTTCCCAATAAGAAAGAATATTTATTATAAACAGTATTTAAAAATTATTGGCTGGAAGTCTAAAAAATACAATGATATGATTTTGATTAAAAAACTCTCTCTCTCTCTCTTCTTGCCTCCCATTTTTTTGTAATAAAGGTGTATAATCATCTTAATTTCAATCAACACTTGATTTAAACTAAGAAATGCAGTGAAATTGGATTTCTCTTCTTGTCATTTTGGTTGAAAACCTGAACATTAAAGGAATAACAAATTAACTGTTACAGTTCTTTCACATAATGGCACCCTCTAGTGGTGAAGAATAATACATCTTCAGACTTTATTATTGGCAAATTACACTGTTGTTGCCTGGACATGACAAAATTCAGTTCAATGTAATTTTATTCAGTTTTATTTCCATAGCACCAGCTCAAAGGAATTTAAGGTCAAATTCTCTAATACTATTAGAGATAAAATACCACTAGTGACGACTATTCATATTAAACTGTAATTGGGCACTTACATAGCGATAATAATAATATTAATGACATTCTGTCATCAGTCTGGGTTCTGGTGATGACACACAGTTCGAAGACTCGTCACAGTGTTAAGCCATGTCCTTATTTAAACATTGTTTTTGAAATGTTTTGTTTGTTTGCATTTGTGGATTCCCTTCCTCCCTGGATCCCTCCCTGGAGCACTATTTCACATGCTACCTTGTGAATGTTAAATATATATTACTCCCCTGTACATAAAATGCACTGAACTGTGTTACATGTCCCATTAGCCTTAACAGATTCAGATCATATGAGCAGAAGTACACATACAAAATAAAAGTAAATACAGCCACACTGTGCTGCCATTTCACACTTGTCTAAATGTCATGCTTTTTCTCTGTAATGTTCCTGTTGTGAAGCTCCTCTCACTTGCTCTCCTCTGGTTAAATCATCCAATACTATTTATATGATTTAGAGAAACATGATGCTTTGCATGTAGGTTTTGTATAGCTTTCCCCTGCAAGCATTATTTTCATAAAAATATGTACATATTTTTAAAGAACAAAGAAAAAAAAGAGAAAACAATAAGAGTTTCTCTGAATCGTGCGCTGAACTTATCTGTAAGCAAATGCAACACCTCTGTAAACCAGTAGAGGTAAACCTGACACCAAACGGCCTTACTGGGCAAACAGTACTAATGACACATCAAAGGACAATTTGCTGAAAGTTTTCTAAATACAAAAACAACAGGAAACAACTAAATTAAAGCTCCTGTTTTAATGCCGTCAATGCAGAGCTACAGATTCCTTGATTAGAGCCTTAAATGAGACAAAGATTGCATTATTTTTAAGGAAACTAGCAAGTAAAGTGTAATACATTACTTTTTTGAGTTACGACCCTAACAGTTGACATCAAAATCTATTCAGGGGCTGTTCCTAATACTACAGGTGCAATTAAAGGACTCCTAATAGCATCACCTACAGTCCAAACACAGGTTCCATGTTTCTCTGTCAACTCAGCAGGCAACTTTCAGACAAACTCTCCTTTACACAGATGCAAACCGGCACACCCTGACCACGTTTCCTGTTCATGACCAGTTTCAGATCAAAACATCTAAATTTACATCTGGAAGGATGTGACTACTTTGATAGTATTTCAGTACTAACTGAAAGCAGTTGTCATCATTGCCATTTTTTGTTATTACTGATCATCTTCAGATAAGAATGTGTGAACTCAGACCAGGCAGGATGTGACTAGAATAGAAATGCAGAGAAAGAAGCAATAAATGTTTAATCATTTTAAAACTTTTTCTATCAATAATGTTGATTTAAAAAAGACTCTAAAGAGATGAGAAACAAAGTAACTACTTGCATCATTTAACCATTGCAAAGTCATCAGTATTCATAAATACGTCTGTGCAAAAGCAAAGTGTATTGATATATAGTAAATTAAAATTCAGCAAACATCTCTAGTTTAATAGAAGCTTTATTTATAATGTCATAAAGACATTTTAACACCAGAATAATGACACTGTCTCTACATTTATCATTAAATGTGTCTTTGGTTGTTTATCTAACATATGAATTGAACAAAAAAAAAAACCCCAAAAAACAGCAACATGATTACAGATGCAGAGCTGAGCTGCATAAATGTTGTCCTGACTTTGAACATTTCCTTGATATTTGTACTGAGGCTGATTGTAAAAACTCTGGCACCTCTGAACATATTAAAAACTCCAGATATGCGTGTTAAACTTGCCCCAGGGGTATTGTAAGTACAAATAAGCTACGAGAATGTTGAACCTGTGTTGTCCCTAGATGCACAACTGATGACAAAATATCATAAATGCTGTTGTTATTATTATCACTATAACAAGTAGTTTGACAGTGCTCAAATGTAAAATACTCTAACATCTTACTGTGTGATATTACTTGAGATCCTATGATTTGATTTGCTATATAATGAGATCTGAACTGAACTGTATTTAAATTATGAAGCAAAATGTCTTTGTTTACATTCTGAGAAGTATTATGCAGCAATGAAACCAAATAACATGAAACACAATGCACTGTATTACGCCAACTTCAAATTAAAAGAGAATCTGCCATTACACACATAAACCTTGTTCTATCAGAGGTTCATAGCAGGAACATAAGTCTGGATGCATTAAAGCACTTATATAATTTGGAAGAACAGTGAAGTGTATGAAAATCAATATTTATGAGCTTTGACGATTTGTCTGATATGAAATCTCATTAAATGAAAAACTTTTCGGTATCTTGACATCACCTCCTCCCTCTGTGGACCTTCAGTGGTGTAGTCCGTGTAAAAATGCTGATCACTTTAATCACCTGATTTTATGCATGTTGACATAAAAACAATCATCTCCTGTTTGTTCAGTGTGCAGACTACCACTTGGCCGTACTCCACTTCTGCCTCCACCTCCGCTCTTTTCTCCATTTTCTTCTGCATCACTCTGACATCAGCGTACATAACTTCCTGTTCATTTTCTTCATCTGTAGAGTACAAAGAAGATCAAATTAAAATCCATGAGTCATTATGTAATTGAATTATGTCATTACATATTTTTTCTAGGTAGTGTTAGCCCAACAACCTGCAACAGTGCAAAGTGGTTTGTCTGATTCTCATCAAAATTCTTACAAAATTCACATTTTTTCTTTATTAAAAAAAAAAGCAAAACCAAAATTTATTTTGTATATTTGCCAAAAAAACCAAACAAACAACAACAAAGAAAAAGCAATCTAAATGAACTGAGTAAAAAGGAAGATTTGTACCTTTTCTAGGTTTGTTTGTTTGTTTTTTCCTCTGCGCACAGATGACTACTAAACCCATAGTTAGGAAAATTACCAAAGCTGAGAGAACACCACCGATCAATGGCAAAATACCTATTTCTAAAATAAAAAACAACAAAAGAAACACATCAACAAACATGTGTTTTTATGAAGAGAAAAAATGACATCAAGTAACTTTAACAAAGGTCGATATTAACTAATGTACCATCAGTCATCACTGCTGGGAGTTTGATTTAAGGGTGCTGTTAATGAAAATGAAGCCTGTGGGCAAATACGCAGATGATTTACAAAAGATGTTTAAAGGACCATAATGGTCACTAACTGATTATCAACTTTTATTAACAATGTCACTCACCACAGATAGATATCTTCTGTTCTTTGTAGACATTACTGACGTTGTTCCTGACTGAGCAGACCAGATCTCCTGAGACGTGCTGTTTCAGAGTGATGTTGTTAGTCTCATTATTTCCAGAAAGGAGCTCAGCATCTGTCAGTGTGCGTCCATCCAGAGTCCAGCTGTACTGAGGACTGTCCCCTCCCTCAGAGGAGCAGGACACCCTCCTCTCTCCCTGGGACAGACACTCAGAGACCAGCAGGACAGAGGACACAGGAGCTGAGAGAAACACACACAGATGAGTTTAGATTTTAAATCAGAATCTCCGTACTTCTTTAAAGTCTCTAATGAAAAGCACAAAATACATGTATCTTGAGTATTTTTTTCTATTTTACAAAGGTTATCAAAACAATGTTAAATGTATATCTATTAATCTATCTCAACAGAGAAAAAAAAATACCTTGAATAAACAACTGTAAAGTCCACTCGCCTGATGAGAGTCCATCTGAATCAAAGACTTGAAGGCTATAATTTCCAATCTCTGTCCTGTTCAATTTATTGATTCTAAATGTTCCATTACTGGGAATAAAGATAGACCTGTTTTCTATTATATTAACCTTATTAATATTATTATTATTTTTCACATCTAGTATTTTTAATGAATTCTTTAGTAATCGGTATCTAGGTATTTCTGAGGTGTTGTCAATCAGTTGAATGTCCACACTTCCTCCCAAAGCTCCATATCACTGAGCTCCATCCTGTCTGCCATCACAGTGACTTTCCACACCTGAAAATAAACTTAAATGAAGAACAGCAAATTTTGAGAGTCCAGTTCCTACCAGATGGATTGTGACACCATTTGCAAATTGTTATCTGAAGAGAAATTTTTGTGGCTTCTGTCTGTCCCAATTCACACTAACTGAAGAAGCGTTGATTAGCATCCATTACACAGGTCTGTGACTGAAACACAGGGTTCAGCTAACAGCACTGTTTCCCAATTAGAGTGAGTCATTTTCATAAATAACATTTTAAAATTATGGGTTAGATGTCTAAATAATAGAAGAATACTAGCAAAAACCAACAGTACACCATGGATACAAGTTTTGGTGACCATTAAGTTATGTACAGACAATGTATACTGAACATGTAACAAATACACGTTCAGTATTTGCAGGGTGATCATGAATACAAAAATCAAAGGAACTGGGATCAATAACATATCTTTTTTTAAACATAAATGTTAATAATTAATGTATGGATGAAGCTGTTTTGGCAAATATTTGTTTAGATTGGAGCACCCATTACATACAGACATATATACATACATAGGTTACGATCATTATAGTAAGCTGACTGAAGTGCTTTTCCAAAATCCAAAGGGATTAAATAAATATTTGAAAAAAGGGGTACATCTTCCATTCTATGTCTTATCAATATTATTACTCATATATTATTTAATCAGATATTTTTTCACAAGTATTTACTTTAAATTCACATTTATGTGTCACTGATTTTAGAATTTGGCATAAATGTTAAAACAAATCAAATATTGTAATTAAAGAGTTAAAGGGTTCAAATTATTTTAACAAACTGCCACTGTGTTCATCAGATCTTTACCTGAATTTTTCTTATTTATATTGTTTCAATGTTTGAGCTTCTCATAATGTCAAACGTATTTCATGGACGCAATCCTGTAGCTGTAAAATGTGTTATTGATTATAAAATTAAGTATTAATGAAGGACTTCATGAGAAAAAATGAACAGCTCACCACGAGGCAGTCCAAACAACAGCAACAACAGTCCAACTACAGCATCCATGTCTGCTCACAGTTTGGCTTTCAAAATTTTCCCTCAAAAACAAACGTGTGTGTATGCTGCTCTGAACTGACTGCAGTGTGTCCTCAGAGGACTCAGCCTCAGAGGAAAGTATGCGAAAGCGTTGGTGTCAGGTTTTATTAGTTCTATTTATATTTTCATGTCCTGTGAAGATAAAAGGAAATTGCATAAGCTGTTCTTTCCCTTTGTAGCCCTTAAGAACATAGTTTCATGTGTGACCGACTGCAAAGAAGAGAACAAAACATGTCATTTATTCCCAGAGGTTTTGAGACTGATGATCTAAATGCTTAAGAAATCAATTTTCCCATATTAAAAAGAAATAATCTATTACAGAAATAGGTCTTTCAACATGTGTAACTAATAATAATAATAATAATAATACTAATAATAAATTTTCAACGTCTGCCAATCTAGAAAAGAGCAATAACTATGACTATTATGATGAATTTCATATGTAAAAAACTTAGATTTCAGAAAAATATACTACCAAAAAATATTATGTTTCATTTTTAAAGCTTGATAAGGGGTCATTTCACATATTTATCACTAAAAGTATAGCAATAGTACAAATCTTGAAAATCTTGTTTCCTAAAAAGGTCAGTTTCAGTTTTATTTGTCATATGCAAGTTAGCACAGGGTCAACATTGCAATGAAATGTGTTTGACGAGCAGAAGACAGTCACTCAGCAGTATAGTACAGTAAGAAATATTGCAAATATTAACAGACTAAATATATATATATATATATATATATATATATATATATATATATATATAATCCATAGAGGCTGGGGTCTATCACACCAGACAAGACCCCAGGTGCAGGCTGTGTAGAGATGCCCCTGAGACAATCCAGCACATAACAGCAGGGTACAAGATGCTAGAAGGCAGAGCATACATGGAACGCCATAAC
>VUQG01045513.1:0-17259 GCA_015106755.1 Etia nguti
CCCCCCCCCACGCACCACTGTGTGTTTATTGCAGTTAAGGGATTTCCTGGAGACTTTTCTCGAAAGCAGAGGTTATCACAGCACTGAGCTAAAAGAAAAGTATCCCGATAAGGATGTTAAATATCAGAGTGTAAAGGATTATAGCTGGAAATGAGTAATTTGGATATCACGCCTTTTACTGTTTGGTTTATGCTTGTTTCCTCTGTGGTTTCTCTTTGTTTTTTTCCTTATTCCTAGTTTCTTTAGTATTTCTCCATGCAGCATCTCAAAAGGTCTCTTTGGATGTTTTTTTGCAGTAAACATGTGACAGACGTGGTTTTAACTTGATGTCCTGCTTCCTGTTCTTTTGTGTTTCTTTTGCTGAGTGCTGATGGCTCACTGCAGCAGAAACGGCTTTGGGTGTGTGCTCAGAGGTTAATGAGCACCACAGTGTGTTTGTTTATCCATTGCTGAATGGGTGAGGGTTTTGACTTAAAAGCAGGCAACAGCTTTTGAAAATGGACCTACTGAAATTGAAAATTTAATTTGTTGGTCCACTGCAAAAATCCTTTACAGTCTACTGATTTGTCCATCTGTGCCATTGATAATTTGATTTATTTATTATAGTAAATGTTAGCAAGCTGTGGGGCTCGTTGTTCTGTCTATCACAGAAAAGAGTGCAATTGATTTCTTTTAACAAGCGACTGACCTCCTGCTTCTTCTGCTTTTTGAGTAGAGGGGGGCACGAGGATCCGGGTGTCTTTTAGGATTTTTGTGACTCAAGAGGAACAGCTATTAAAAAAAATTAAATACATTTACACTAACATCTAAAAGGCCTTATTGTAAATCTGCTTGGCTGGTGGCGGACACTAGCTTAGTTTCAGAGAAACCCAATCCACGCAGGACGTAGCTGTTCCACTCCAGTCACCACCTTTCTACAGCATGCTGCATGTCTGCAGCTTCAGGAGCAGACACGTCTGTTTTCTAATATCTGACTGAGATGGATGGATGATGTCATGATAATCAGAAACTTGGATATGTTTGTAACACTTTGATTTGTTTTGACTGAGTTGAGCAAAAACTTAAATGTAAAAAATTATCGTTGGACAGTAAATAAAATATTTTAATGGTACACATCTCTGTAGTTCTGCATACATAACAAATCTCTAATCTGTCTCCTGGTTGGTTTGTTGCAGGTATTTCCTCATTTTCAGTCCAGCCGACGTCTATTGTGGCGACTGAAGGCTCAGTCGCCAGGTTTTCCTGTAAAATCGTCGCACACCCTCCTCCTATCATCACTTGGGAGTTCAATCGGGTCACATTACCCCTCGCCACTGAACGGTATGCAATCTGTTGTTTTCAGTTTAATTTCATCTTACTCATTTGCATTCCTCCTACACAGATTTTTAGATGAGATTCTTTAGTAACCATTATTGCATCTTGTCTGAGATGTTTCATGTGTAATCGGTCCATATTGTAAGTATCATTGTTGTGTGGGTGCGTGTGATTCTGTCATTCAGAATCACAGTCCTGCCCAGTGGCATTCTTCAGATTCAGGGTGTGCAGCGGGCTGATGCTGGAAATTACCGCTGCATCGCCACCAATATTGCCAGTCGCCGCCGAAGCACGGAGGCCACCCTCACTGTGACCCCAGGTGTGTTAACCAGCTCACTTTTTGCAAACTTGTAATATTTAAGCACACAGTTGAGTTAAAAAGTCTGACTCTGAAGCAGTTGTTTGTTGAAAGCTCTACAGCTCACCATGTTCACTAAAGCTGTCTTCTGCTCTCTCTCCACAGCTCCCAGACCGCAGCTTCCCCAGAGACCTCGTATCATCGCTTCACCACAGAACATCTCGGTGTCACTGCACCAAACTGCCATCCTGGAATGCATGGCCACAGGCAATCCCCGACCCATCATCTCCTGGAGCAGAGCAGACAGCAAGCCTATTGATGTTTACAACACCAAAGTGCTGGGGAACGGCAACCTCATTATCACAGACATCAAGCCCCAGCACGGAGGAGTCTATTTGTGCAGAGCCACCACACCTGGCACAAGGAACTATACCATGGCCTCAGCTAATGTCACGGTGCTAGGTAAAAACAGAATATACTACTTAGGCTGTTCATGATTTCATTTTGTGACAATCATGTAGAATTGAACATATTGCTGTCCTTTTTCTAAAGCACCACCTTCCTTGGTGGAGTGGCCTGAGAGCCTTACGCGCCCCAGAGCTGGCACCGCCCGCTTTGTGTGCCATGCTGAAGGAAATCCAACGCCTCGCATCACTTGGCTCAAGAACGGAGAGAAAGTTCACTCTAATGGTCGGATCAAGATGTACAACAGGTATGTTTCTCTTCAGTTCATTTAAAGAGTCATTACTGTGACCCCAAATTATAATGAGATAATATTTGAAAGTTCTTGTTGACCAGTTTAACCTTCACGTGAAATATATTTATATATGTGCCAATGGACATTTTGTTGGTTTCCTCATAATTTGCACCTGAAATCATCTGGGTCCATACTCTGTATCTCTGTGTGTCTGCAGCAAACTGGTCATCAACCAGATCATCCCTGAGGATGATGCCATCTATCAGTGCCAGGCAGAGAATGAGCAGGGATCAGTCCTCACTATGGCGAGGCTCATTGTAGTGATGTCAGAAGACCGGCCAAGCGCACCCAGGAATATCCGAGCCGACACTGTCTCGAGCTCTGCCATCCTTCTGGCTTGGGAGAGGCCTCTGTATAACTCGGATAAAGTTATTGCTTACTCTGTGCACTACATGAAGGCTGAAGGTAAGCAGGATGCACACACACGTTTTGTTGTTGTTGTTTTTGGTTTTTGGTTTTTTTTTGGTAACAGGAACAGTACATTGAGACATGATTTTCATGGCATTTTCAGTCTCATGAAAATTCAACTTTGTCAGACACAGTGACGTTAGTGTTGTGTTGTTGTACTCCAGAGTTAATTGGAACAGCTGCGTTTTTCTGAACCAATAGGACATGTTAAGCTTAAAGATGCAGGGTTCCTTCCTTTGCTGGATAAAAACACAGGATGCACTATTCACAAAAAGCACAACGGTTGTAGTGTGGCAGCAGAAAAGCCTTAAAGCCTTTCAGTTTTCCTGGGAACTTTCTTTCTGTTGACAACAAGAGTCACATTTAAACAATGCAGCATTTCAGGAAAATGTGCAGGCTGTGCATTCAAGGACTGCACTTCATTATAATGCCACTGACTTCCATTGAGGAGGAGAAACGTACAGAATTCAACTATTGAAAAAAGAACACCTGCTGGATTTTTGATGGAAATAAGGATGCCTGAGAAAAAAAACAGGAATTAGCTGAACAAATAACTGACATCTGTCCGGAATTTTTTGCACTTTTCACAGATTGTTTTGTCCTCTTGGTGCCACTTAAAGAAGCTGGCTATCAGGCAGTGTGCTCTTTACCTGAGGTTGTTGATAGAGAGGCTTGGGACTAAACTGAGGATCTACTGAAAAAGAGAACTTGTTAGCCAGTGTGATGGAGTGGCCAAAAGTGTATATTCTATGAGGGAAAGACAGTTTAAATTGGACAGGAAGTCAAGCTTTGTTAAGACTTCCAGGGAGCCTTACTGAGGCATTCAGACTACAGAGAATACATTTTTGTTTGCCTGAAGTACCTTATTTACCAAGTGAGACATTAGACCAGGTACCAATCTGTCTTTGTTTCTGACTTGACTGGTTGTTCCAAGGGGCAGGAAGTGAAAACTGTAGCTGTATAATATTTTTATTACAATGAAAAAACAACGGGAATGCACAAAGCAAGCTGAGCAGTGGTAAAATAAGACAAAGTGACTGGACATACATAACATGTTGAATAAATTATGAAAACCTACAGTAACAAAACTGTATCATATTTTTGCTGATTTTTTTGGAGGGGGGCGCTAAAGTTTAAATGTTCTGCTTTTCATGGTTATCTCAACATTTTTTTTTGATCCTGTCATTTGTCCAGGATTAAACAATGAGGAATATCAAATTGTCATTGGAAACGATACAACTCGCTATATTATTGATGATCTGGAGCCAGCACACAACTACACTTTCTATGTAGTCGCCTACATGCCGATGGGAGCCAGTCGCATGTCGGACAATGTGTTTCAGCACACGCTTGAAGACGGTGAGGTCTACAATAACAAACGATGAAATGATTAATGCAGTCAATCCAAAACAAGAAATAAGTGCTGTTCAAGTGAAAACATTACATTGAACTGAAGTAGATACTGAATTTTCTGCAGATGAGTTAGCCATGGTCTTTCCTGTGTCATTGATTAAAAACAGGATGTGTTGCTGTGTCACATGTTTTTTAGTTGCATGGGTGGTTCTACTAGAGATTGCTTCTTCCATTGTTTGTTTTTATATTTCAGTACTGATACATAACAGCACAAGTCCCTGAGATCGGATAGCGTTTTTTGGCACATATGAAGGTCTGAGTAGATGGATGAGTGGTGCTGGGTGTTCAGAGCCCCTCTTTAATATAATACACAGGAAAGAGTTAAAAGACAAAACAAAAAAACATGTCTGAAACTGAGCGCGTAGAGCACTGTGAAGCTTTTGGCTTACAGGTTTACTTGTACATGCTCTGAGCTCATTATTTAAACTTTGGTCCACAGTTCCCCTCCGTGCCCCAGAGCTCAGCCTCACCAGTCGCAGCCCCACAGACATCCAGGTGTCTTGGCAGCCTCTTCCAGACAAGCTGAGTCGTGGCCGAGTCTGCAGCCACCGCTTGTCCTATCGTACCAGTTCTGACAGCGCAGTCTCACAGATAGAACTACCTGGAGAAAAGACCCAGCATCTCCTGGAAAACCTGCAACCCGACACCATCTATCTTCTCCGAATTGTTGCTGCCACCAGCGTAGGGTGGGGTGAGCAGTCCGCCTGGACATCGCACCGCACCCCGAAGGCATCCGGTGCTCAAGGTACTTGAAGAATTGGGCTCATAACCTCTAAAATAGAAGCATTTAATCAAAAATATGAAGTCAAAATTGTGTTGTAAATAGATTCTCATCTGAGCAGAGGAAGTTGAGTCAAAAACGTGATTTGGTCAAGAGATTGAGAAGAGCATGCTCTAATAATCTTGTTAAGACATTGCATTTGTTTCTCTCTGACCTTTGCCCTGTGCTGTCAGTAACATTGGAAGGGCTTCGGTCATGGGTCATAAAGGGAGACCTCGGGCTTCAGAGCTGGACAGAATATGTGGCTGTTTAGAGCTACATCTGAAGCTTTGGGAAGGGGGAGGGGAGGATTTGTTTTTTTTTTCTGTCCATCTCTTTTACCCTCAGTGTCCAGTGTAAACTCAGAAAGGCAACTTCTATTGGCAAACTTCATTCCCGTCATTCCTAAATGTGTGAAACAAGTTTCCTTATGTGGTTTCTATTGCGTGTTTAAAAGTGTGAGGGGAATGGGGGCATCATTTGACTTTTCAAAAACATTTACCTGGTCAGGACAGAAACTTCCTCTGTCAGTCACAAACACTGGAAACAGCTTAAATAATGGATTATAGTTGTTTTAAGATCAAGTTGCTCTTTTATAAGACTTTATAAGAAGACTGTGATGTGCTTATAAAAAAATAAATAAATGTGGTTCGTATGGTCTTCTTCTACTGCAGTTCCCCTGGCTCCTGAGCTGCATCTGGAGTCTTTAAACTGCACCACTATTTTGGTACGTTGGCAGCTGGCACCCAGAAACTCAGCGAGCGTGCGGGGCTACAAGCTGTTCTACCACGAGGAGAGCCAGCCTGAGAGCACCCCAGTTCAGTTTCACGCCTCGGATAATAAACACACCATCGGAGGGCTCGGTGAGTTTAGGTTACCTTCTGCCACCAGTTTGGCTATTTGGGTCATTTTACAGTATTTTCATATGAACACCAACACATGATGGAAGTTGCCTGTTTACTTTGCAAGTTTTAAGATCTGTTAAGATTTTGAGGCATTCTGTGAAAATGTTGATTTTTAACAACATGTTATTGCTTTAACAGTACTTGTTTTTTATTAATATTCCCTACGTCATAATTAAAGGTGTCATAGTTTAATGATTTCATATGGCTGGAAACAGATATTTGCTGCGAAAAGATGCGTTGAACTAATGGGGTTCTTTGCAGGGAAAGTGTGTGTGTGTGTGTAATCTGAGACCGTCTGTGTTTTGGTAGCTGGTGCATGTGACTTCCCAGCTAAGACATTTGTTTGCTTGCAGTGCCCCAGATATTCGGATGAAATGATCAAACTTTGCATAATTAGAATGCCAATATTCTAACGACTAAGGTAATGGACAAGGTGTACATCCTCTTGCTTACCTGCCTTGTCGTTTGTTTATCATGTGTGTATCTCTGTCATTTATGGAAATACAGTAGAGAAAGCAGTCTTTAAGATTTTTTTATTAAAATCTGGATGCATCTTTTTAGGGAACGTGAGTGATTAATTAGCTTAAGTCATGTCACATTTGGAGCAGAGGTTCTTTAAGTGGGAAACATATCAGCATCACATCCCATTTCCACGACCTCTTGACTTCTGCAGGACATCAGTGCGCGGCTTTTCTGCTGCTGTTGAATAGCGTTCGGGACACATCACAGCCTCTTTGGCCTTTAGGTCAGATTCATTTTAGCTTTTTTGTTTGAGAGAGGAAAGGGGGCTCAGGCTAGCTCCATGGACAACTGACCATCTGTGGCCAGAGGGGGTCAGCCAGGTGGTCAGCAGCTGAGTTGTAAATCAGAAAGCTCTGTGCTCGAGTGAGATCAGAAAGGGAGAAAGACGAGGAGTCACTCTATATTACTGTAGGTGTGAAGTCTAAATGATACAGGTGTTCAGTAAGTTAGAATTTACTTCTGTAAACACTACATCTGTTTAGGCTCATTCTGCCACATCCTATGAAAAATATGACAACTAGACCAATTTCTCCTGCTAGAATTAACTTATAGTTAATTCTAGAATCTAGTGCAGATAAAGTCACAGGCACTAAAATTACTTGCCTAGATATGAAGTTATACCTGGAATATTATTTTAATGATTACTATAGCTTGTGGTGCTGGAAAAAGTACAAAAAATTCCTCTGTTTTCAGTTACAGTTTGTGTGTTTTTTTTCCAGTATTTATTAAATGTTTTAGCAACAATGGTTGTATGAAATATTTCTAAGCTGTTTTGGTTTTTGTTTTCTTGTTTTTTGCGCTGAATATCGGATAAATGTTCTGGGAGGACGAGCGAGCTGTGGTCACTCTGCAAAATACAGCTTCTGCTGAATTAAAAGAATCATCTTTTTGTTCCTCGTTGTTAAAAAAGCTTTCCATGGCTGTTTTAAAGAGGGTAAGACTGTTTTGTGGAGGCTGATTTATCATGCCTTTTATGACTCCTTTGAGCAGTGTTGCTGGAGGAGCATTAAGATCAAAGACTCCTATTCTGTTTGGCTTTGAGGGCCACAAAGATGGTGTATTAGCCAGAATTTCAAGGAAAACCAGCCTCTGACCAACTGAGAGCTTTTGGCTAAACAATGAGCATGTCTTGTGAGCTCACTATGTCACAGGTTTGAGATTTCTTCCTCATAAATTAGCTGCAGCGCTGTGCATGGGGAGAAAGGTGTGAACTGAAGTGTCTGACGTCCTGTGTGGCAACACGTCCTACTGTGCTGTGAGCAGTCTGACGTTTCCTCTAATTATACCTGCTTTCTTTTCTTTTGAAATTATTGTGATAATTATATTTTACACAATCTTGTGACAGCATTTGGATTCTTGTTAAAATGAAGTTTGCATTGGAAAAAGGTTGAAAGGAAATTTGGATGTAAAAATAAGTCAAAAAGTAGCAGTAGCGTGAGTTATGAATATTTTTGACTGCATTGGGATTAGTCACAGTAAACTTCTGACCACTCCAGACCAACTAAAGCTGTGGGAGAGTCCAGTGAATTCAACAAGTCTTTCTTTCTTTCTTTCTTATTTATTTGTTATTTTCATTTCTATAAGGGAAGAATGTGTTTCCTTCTTTTAGAAGCAACATCGCCTCACTTTTAAGGTGATCTTTAAAGATGATCAGGCAATGGGCAATGCTCTCAGCTTAGATGATAGGCAGTAATCGGTTACACAAGTCTAGTTGTAGGGATTTTTCTCCATATTCCCTTATGGGTTTTTCCCCCCGTTTTGGATTTACATTTAAGTTGTCTTAGATGAATTATTGGATTATTGAATTATGAATGAATGCATTAACTGTGCCTGTTAGACTCTGTTATTTACTGCAAATTGTTCTCATTAGATAATGGCAGCTAGTAAAGCTGATTGAAATGAGCTCGTAGACTGATGGAGTGTTAGTCACAGAGTGTCATATGCTTTGGAAATATTTATGGGTTTATAATTCAGTGTTTTAGTGCCTGTGTTCTGGCAGTTTTACATTTCAAATTACATTTTATAGCTTAAGTTGCCTTGCCCCATGTGGTTACTTAATAAGAAAGCTGCCCTAAAACCATATATAGGTTTGTGTTTGCTTTTCTTTTAAACTCCGCTTTAAAGATGTGCTGGAAGCAGCTTTGAGGCTGTTGATCATTGCAAATCAAATCAGCTTGTGCTGTGAATTAATTTTCCCATAATCTACTTGAATTTGTATACAGCAGCCAATAGCATTGATTTCTGAACTGTCATCTGTAGGAAAAACCAGAAGCTGCAGAAGAACATGCTCTGAACTCACTCATGACAATCCAGGTGATTGAAAGCACACCGTAAAAAACAGGAATGTGGTTTTAGAGGCTCCAGTTTGGTATAAATGGCACGGTGATGTGACCTTTCCTCGCATGTGTATTCTTTGCTTGGCCCATGAGTGGCACAAGTTGGCATAGCTGAATTTTAAATACCTCTCATACCTGTTGGCACCAGGCAGGACTCCAGATTTATCTCACAGCTGGAGGCTATGTTGCATCTTGTCCACTCCTTTTATTAAACATGAGGCAAAGCATGTTCTGTGTGAAAGACAGTCTTCATTTTAAAAAGACTGTCATGTTTAACCTGCGTGTGTGTCTGCTGATTTGTGTTGGAGGCTAAAGACAGGAATAGTAGGGGTGGTGGTGGTTAATAGATGCCAGTGTGAGGGTTCATGCATGAATTGACATTTTTTGCCTCTCTTCGGGCCTGGGGGCCTTTCGCAACAGAACAACACTGCAAGGGCCAACAGGAACTGCATTTTAGCTGTTTAAAAAAAGGGGATGATCACAAATGGCTCGAATATCCCCAAACAGAATAATTTATGGGAGTAAAAGCCTGTATCCCAGTGGGAAGGACAGGAAAGCATCTTCTCCTAAGGAATGGCTTTGAAAGCGGAATACAATGTGTAGTATTGTAGCCACATTTACAATTTGTAAATCTAGTTCTGCATATGAAAAATAACTTCCAACAGTAATATTTACACATAGTCTTTTAATTAAGCAAAGAAAATCCACTTATACAGTTGTGAGTGAATTGTTTCATGTAAGAAGATGGAGAAACTTCTTAAACATTTTCAGTTTAACTGTGATGCACCCACAGCTCGAGGAAATGAGGTGAGCCACTTCCTCTGAGTTGCATCTTCCCCTACAACATTTGTAATGATTGTGCTTAGTTTCATTAAAAGTGACTTTTATTTCTTAAGTCTCCTCATTTCTCTATTTTTTTTACTACGGTTTATTTTTGCTTTTTTTTGAGTAGCTTGTTTCATGGATTTTGAAACATCCCATGTAAGTTTTTTATTACATGTGCGTAAATTAAAAAAAAAAAAAAATCATCTATTAGAAAAAATCTGCTTATTAATCTTAAAGAAGGTAAGTGTAAGTTGCAGTCTTAAAATCAGGAAGACTTAGTTCAGACTATTTTCTTATCTTTTTGTAGGTGGTGTTGCAAAATCCTTGTTGTTGTCATTTGTTGGTTTGATTTTGTTCACCTGACTGTGTTGTTGAGAGCTTCAAGAGTCATCTTCATGGTTTTATTAGGACACTTTGATACTACTTTAAGCCATTTTGACTCTTGGTGGTTCCCTGCTTTTTCACTCACTTCCTCTGCTTGACCCTCCCCCTTCAAGGGGAGAGAGGTAACCCCCCCCCCCTTTTTGCAGGATTTAGCTTGCCCAGATTCCATGTCAAAGGTCGTGGCCCAGATGTCACAGCTTCCCCCCTCTCAGAGCTCCTCTCTCAGATAATTATGGCAGGCCCATTGTATTGTGGGTTTGGGTAGAGGTGCATGCTACATGCCTACTCCTCTTTAGAGGTAAGGCTTAACAAACGGCACAGAAATTCCAGATAACAAGGAGGACATTGTAGAGCTGTAGAAGTCGAAGAATTCTGTTTTCACTTAGTTCTGAAAGTAACAAAGAGAGGGACGCTCCTTCTTCTCTGTAAACATTTGTCTACTCTGCAGCAACTCATGAGATAGTTTACATTGCTAAATATTGTGTTCTTTTATTTTTCCTCTTTCCTTTTAATTGTCTTTAGGAATAACTAAGGTTTTAGGCTTCCTGGGCAAAAAAAAAGAGGTTCAGCTCATATTCCACACCCATGACCCCAGATTCTTTCAGTTTTATCTTGGCCTGACCTGTTGGCCCTGGTGTGGCTCCAGTGAAACTCCTCAGGGCTGTGTGGGGGTGCAATGTGTGTAGCTCCACCCACGCTAAACTTTACAAACTTCCATGGAGATAAATTCATCTCCTGTGGTCTCCCTATTCTCTTGAGCTTGTAAACACACAGAGACACAGAACTCTGACAGCAGCAGCAGTAGTAGTAGTAGTGGTAAGGATTGATTGGTTTGTATTTCGTTATTTTGCACATCCACCTGGTGTTTCTAACCAAACTGTGATCCTGCGTCTTTGAAACATTATTTAGAGACTGTGGGTCACATTTTGTTTACTGTTTGTAATCACCGGAAGTTATGACCATTTAGGGGTAAAAGGGACATGTGGTCAGTTGGCTATTGTTCACCAGAGGGTCTTCAGGGTCACTAAGGCCTGCTACTGCTGCTGACCATCAGCAGTGTCCTTCCCAGGGGGTTTTCACTCCAGATTTAACCCCTAGATTCAGGACCCGAGTAGGTGTGGCCACTGACCAATGACCAGCAGGCCTGACGGGGCCGGAGAAAGAGCTTTCTTATATATGTGGTCAAAAGGCTGGGGGTGACAGGGTGATTGATTGGGGGGGGGTGGGCTTATCTGTTCTGCTGCCTTGGGTGGTGTCGAAACTGACCAAAGGACTCGCAGCACAGAGCATCTGTCGCCCTGCCCTACCCCTCGTTCTCACCACGCGATCAAACCAGAGCACCTCACTGACCTCACACCCACACCAGCCAGCTCTCTTTCACACAGCACCCCCACTTCCCATTAGCTTTAGGAAACACATCTGGCTCAGTGTTGTGGCCCATGCTGACTTGTGTAAGGAATTGCCAATCTAAATCTTTAGTGCTCTTCTATTTTATCTCTTAATGTAGATCCAAGGAAGAAGTACCACGTTAAGATCCTGGCTTATAATGTTGTGGGAGATGGGTACCAAGCAGACCAGACTATCAGCACCCCTGGATGTGTCTGTAAGTCCCACATTATACTAGAATAGTCAGACCACATGGCGCAGAAGAAGTGGGGAAAAATAACAGTACTAATCTAGATGTGCCTCTCAGCTGTTCGAGATCGCCTGGTACCCCCTCCTCCACCTCCACACAACGTGTATGCTAAAACCAACAGTTCGACCGCCGTCTTTCTGCACTGGGGCCGACCAGCATTCACCTCCAGCCACGCAGTCAACTACACCGTCCGCTGCAATCCAGTTGGTCTGCAGAATGCCTCCCTGGTGCTCTACCTGCAGACGTAAGAAATTCCCCTTCAGACCAAAGTGAACATCACTACACACAGATTGATTTTGATATTTGTTAGCATGTAATTTCACCTGCATTTACAGCATTTACTGTACGACTGCCTGGTTTCCTTTCATAGTTTAGTTTCTATTTTAAGTTTTACTTTTTACCAGTATTTTTTTTTTTAACAGTAACAGTAATTTTGACGTTTTAGCAGCAGCTGATTATCACAACCTAAAATCAGCTGAACACATTTCTTAAACTGTGTGTTTACAACACTTTAACAACATGAATGGTGTCTTCACACTTGCTTGGGAAAGTTTACAAGTACTTATTTCTTCACACTGCCATCACAGCTCCATATCGCCCTCTTCTGGCCATTTTTTCACCCTCTTTAAACACACCTGACTGAGGTCGGCTGTGTTGTCTTGCCAGTGAGTATTGAATCTGTAAAGGAGATCACAATTCTTAAAGTGTGCATGTATTCTGCAGGAGTGAACAGAGTCTCCTCGTGCAAGATCTGGAGCCCAACACCAAGTACGAATTTGCTGTTCGCCTCCATCTTGACCAGCTGTCAAGCCCCTGGAGCCCTGTGGTCTATCAGAGCACCTTCCCTAAAGGTGAAAATGGAGAAACATCTTATTCACCCATTAATTTCTTCATTAACTGTTTGCACAAAGACAAACATCCCCATGTTAAAGCTGCTCTGAGTTCACTTTGTCCTTTCATTCCCAGCTCCCATGCGACCTCCTTCCAACATCAAAGTGACTCTAATCGAAGAAGACATCGCACTTGTTTCATGGAAGCTCCCAGATGAACTCAACGTACCTGTGACACGTTACACAATCCTGTACGCCTCCAGAAATGCCTGGATAGCTGGGGAGTGGCAGGTGATGGAAAGGGAAGGTAAGGAGAAACTTAGAACAAGAGCATTTATGTACCGGTGTGTGTATATATGCATGACCGTTGAGCAAACAGTCATCTGGGAATCAGTGACTCTGCCTCTGTCTTCATTGTACTCCCAGAATTCTCCAGGATAGCCTGAGTTCACTGCTTTGTCTAACTGCCAAGTGGTTTAATGAGACTACAGCAAAGACTTTGATTTACAGCCTTTTGACCATTTTCACATAAAGATCCTTTTACATCTCTCCTGTAAATGAACAGCCTATATATATATATATATATATATATATATATATTTTACTGCAATAATGGATGGTAAATAATTGTTATATATCTTATACTTTGATAGATTATTGCTCATAGTTTGACTCGTAGTAAGTACACACAATAAACTGATTTCACAGGCATTGTCAGAATTTATTTCAGTTATGTGTGTTTATTTTTCTTTCATCTTGAAAAACAAGCATGTCTACACTGTATAAGACAGCACAGTAAGCATGTGTCAGCTGTTTAATCAGACAGTTTTCAAATCCATTACGAAGTGGACTGTCAGGATAATTCAGTTTTCCGTAAAGTCGTCAGTAAAATGAATGAAAGCCCAGTTTTTAGTGGAGCCAATCAAGAGTTTTGTCTTTCTCGGTTGACTTTACACTTGAATCATTCTGCTGTTTGTTTGGTTCAAAATTGCATACCCATCATCATGATTCTGTCTTAGTCTATTTTTACCTTGTTTAGCTTTTATACTTACTTTAAAACTTTCTTGCTTGTTTTTTGTTTTGTTTTTTTCATGTACCTTACATTTTTATTTATTTATGTATTTTTTTGTCCTATTGTAACGTGAACTTAAAGCCACCAGTAAATAAAATGCATTATTATTATTATTATTATTATTATTATTATTATATAGGTTACTGCTAAAGGTAGTTAAATAAAAAAATCCATGATTGTAAATGTCACAGGATAGTTCTCAGCTTGACCAGTATATTGGTGATTAGCTATTTGCCGTTATACCAACATCCACATTTATAATATATAATAAGCAAAAATTAAAGAAGAGACAGGAGAAACACCCTATAACCTTTTTATGGGTGTTGGCATTGCATAGTGTGTCCACCAGAGGGTGCTCTGCAACTTCCCTGTTGGAACATGTGTTTGGAACGCTCTTCCCAAGCTGAGTTGGGACAGTTAACAATAAAACAGGATTTTTAAACAGAATTGCTATATTATCTTAGTAAGGACTCATGAATAGCCACAGATGACAGAGATTTAGCGTGTCTAAAAGAAAAAAATAGATCAGCTGGTATATTACATTTTCAAATTGCTAAATATCGGTCTAGTGTCTGATAATATTGGTATCAGTATTAAGCACCCTGTATCAGTCTGGCTCTAATAAACATTTTTTAAATTAATTGGTCTACTTTATGAACTTATTTTTATTCATCATGGATTACAGGGCCTCAGAAGAGCCATAAACTACCTGAACATGGACAAACAGTGTGTTATTAAATGGAGAACCTTGTGGTCTTTGCTGCTTTTATGCTTTATACACACTGGTGTATTCAGACAAAATTTCATCTCACAACAGGGACCATCACCATGGCACTGCTCGAGAACCTGAAGCCCGGCCAGGTTTACTTCGTGAAGGTTTCAGCATCCAACGACATGGGCGACGGTCCGTTTTCTCATGCAGTGGAGCTGACAGTACGAGAAGATCTCCCCCTTGGTCATGATCTCCGGGTTTCTCGTGGCTCCACAAGTCAGTGAAACCAACATGATGTCTTAGAGTGTAAGGAGTTTCTTTTTTCGAGAGGTCACATAACCTGACAGTGTTTCCTCGGCCCATAGCGTTTTCTGATAGCTTCTACCACCTGGATCAGAAGTCGATGACCGGTATCAGCGTTGGAGTCTGCATCGCTCTCATCTGCATCATCATCTGTGCCTTCATCATCATCTGCAGAGGCAAAAACAGGTACCTGGTGTCTCATGAGTGTAGTGACCATGTCCCACATCAATTCAAGTCAATTTTATCCATATAGTGCCAAATCACAACAACAGTTGCCTCAAGACATCCCGGTTTCCTCTCTGAAAACGTCACTTTGTGTCCTTTCAGGAAACATTCTGCTGTGAAAACATACAGAGAGGCAATGAGCACATCTGCTGCAGCTGCAAGACCTCCATCCTCTCAAGGAGAAGCTGAGCATGCCGATGTGAGCGTCCCAATGATAAATCAAAACCATTTTCTTGATGCAAAGGTAAAGCATGTTATACTCGTGACGCTAAAATCCAGAAAAAAACCCATTTTGAGAAATGTGACATTGTAAAAAAACAAATTCAAATAATCAGTGAGCCACAATGACAGTGCAAGTTTATAATTAAATGCCAATGTGATGAGAGCTGCTTAAACAACAGTTGAACTGTAATAAAGCCTCTTTTCTTTTGTTGCTGCTTTCTTGCAGGGTGGAACAGATCTCATCATCAATTCTCTTGGCCCCATTCAGCACACCACTGAGAGGAAAAGGAAATGGTTCTCCTTCAGCAGTGATGTGAAAAAGGAGAGTAAACCCACACAGGTGAGATAATGAGTCCTTCTCAATAAGTGATTACCAAATGATCAAACCTAAAGACGACAGAGTGGCATGCTGTGTCGGTTGGATTTGAAATCTGGTTTGAATCACTTCTTGCGAAGGCTGAATATTTTTTTTCTGCTGATTTGCTCGAGACATTAAGATCTCTGCAGATGTGTAACTGAGCCGTGAACGGTCAAACTAATAAGAGAAACTTTCCCTCTGTGCTGCAGAACACAAGACTTGATGCGGCCTCATACCAGCACGGCACCACAGTGCTGACATACGAAGAGGAGCTTTCTCCAAACCAGCCCACCAACCTGCAGACCCTGCTCGGGCATCCCGGCGACACGGAGGGATCTTCCAACAGCGAGAGCAGCCACGCCACCGGTGACTCAGGCCGTTACTCTCATGACGAGACTGAGCTGACCAACCTGTCCTCGGGCCCCAGCAGCCACCTGGCGTCTCGCACCGCAGAGGACGGGACCGAGTCGGACTGTAGCAGCTGCGCCGAAGAGCGGAATGAGCTCTCAGAGGAAAATCAGAGCAAACAGAAGGCGAAGGACTCGATGAATGCTGGCAGCTGTCGTCACGAAGCCCAGAGCAGAGTGTGAATGGGTGCCTGTGTGTGTGTGTCTGTGTGTGTGTGTCTGTGTGTGTGTGTCTGTGTGTGTGTGTGAAGGCAGTGGTTTACTTGCAGAAACATTCACATAATATAAAATCGTGCCTCACTCACCAGAGCTTTCTTTATTGTTTATTCACACTACATGCCAATGAGTGCAGCGAAGAATGTCAAGAACCATGCTGCCTCTTGTTTGGGCTGTTATGAGTTTGCCTTTTTGCTTTAACTGCATCGTAGAGCTAAGAAATAGGCACACACATACCCCTCTGCAAAACAAATGTGATATAAGCATGTTAATAAGTGAATGTTCTGAGCAACTACTTTAATTTTCCAGCCCTTTAAACAGGAAAAGAAACAAAACAGACTAGTCGACTAGACTAAAAGAAAAAAAAAAAAAACATGCCAGAAGCGGTCAAAGTGATCAGAGTCGAGTGATCATGGACGAGGTTAAGCACTGCCTGTAAAAATACTGCGTGCAAACTTAAGAGTAATTTGAAATTAATCACATTCTTGAGTAACCAAAGTGTGTTTAAATGTCACTGAAATGTGTGGCTTTTAGCACAGTGCTTTACGTCACACACACATGCGCCTTAAAGAACTAATGTGGAGTGGTTATATGTCAGTCGTTCTGACATAACCGACAAAATTCATTTTAATGATGAAAGTACTGAAAAGACACTTTTTTTCATGTTTTTTTTCCATCTGCCACAGGAAAACATCTTAACTTGCATTGTATATTAAAATAAAATATAAATTATTAGGTAACCTGACTTTGTTTCTGTTGTCATCTTGTAAGGACGGCAACATTTAATCTTCTTGTCACATATTCATGAACATTTCTGTTGTAGACTTTGAGCTAAGCTGCAGGCTGTAGCATCAAATTAAAGAAAATGAGATGTGAGCGATTACTAATCTTCTCATCCAGCTCTAGGGCAAAAGAGAATAAGCACGTAAAATGACCAAAATATTGAATTAATCACAAACAACAAACCTGATAATGTTATTTTAATGTGCGGGTAAACTGCTGCCCTGAATGTGAGTCCGACTAAGTTGATTTTTTTGTTTTTTCTTCTTCTTCTTTGTTTCCATACACAGTGAACGCTAAGCTAACAAAGTCCTTCTACAGTATAAAGTGTTGACAGGAAAGCTCGTTTTATCCTTTTAACTTCCTTTTCTTTCTATCTCACTGTCTCTCTTTTCATTTCCTGTGTGTGTGTGTGTGTGTGTGTGTGTGTGTGTGTGTGTGTGTGTGCGTGTGTGTGTGTGCATGAAAGATAGAAGAGAACAAAACTACCTGACTGTATCTCAATGCGCGCATCCCTGTTTCCTGATGTCCACGTCATGTAAAGTTTGTGTTATCGTGCGCACGCTCTATCACACC
>VUQG01045513.1:17279-29519 GCA_015106755.1 Etia nguti
TCTCTCTTCTTTTTCTGTGTGTGTATGTGTGTGTGTGTGTGTGTGTGTGTGTGTGTGTGTGTGTGTGTGTGTGTGTGCGTGTGTTTTTCTCACCCACCATGAATGTTTAAAAAGGAGTGTCAAAGTGACATTTCTGATGCTATTTAAGAGTTTATCACTGGAGCGAAAGGAAGGTCCTTTTTGCTGATTATCTACCTCGGTTTTCCTCATGGGTAAACCTCCCACTGTATATTTAATAACTACTTAAACCTTGCGTTGTGTGATGGGCTGCTTCTGTCACATTACACTTTATACTTCCTCGTCTTTTCTCCTCGCTTTGTTCTGATGTACGGGATGGTAAGGGCGCTGCAGCTCACTCCTCTCGCTCCACCTGTGGTGTGGACTGAAGGACGTGTAACACACACTCACAGTTTATTATTTATCACCTCAGATGTTGCTGAGGCACTGAGCCAGTATTAATAGGTCTTTGTTCAGTTTTTTATCAGTTACTGATATAATGAATGTCTGATTTTATCTTTTTTTTTTTTTCTTCTTTATGTCAGTGTGCAGCCGCCCTTGCTACTCCTGTTTTTATACTACCTCGTTTAAGATTTAATTTTATTGTCTTATTGTTTTCCTAAACTCAGGGAACAAAGTTTAGTACGTTCGAAAAGTCATGTAGTGTTATATGATGGACTGACAGGGTATCTTCTCAGTACTAAGCTGTTTTCGTGTGTAACTGCCTCAAAGAAAACGCTATGAATGTATCTCTGAAATTATGTACCAGCAGCTAAGATGTTTGTGCTGCCCTCTCCACAGACGGACACATCTGTGGGTCATTTAATGTCTGTATGTTGACTTCTTCTTCATTGTATCTGTGTAAAGATTCACACCAAAAGTGCTTGGAGTAGCATATCGGTATGGAAAAGCTTTATGATCGACCTTAATGTGGACAGCGTTTCCTCAGACCCCAAAACCAAAGCCTAATCTCTCTGAGGGAGACGCCCCACATGAGGATGCAACACATGAAGAGTGGTTGTAATGGAAGTGTTCAATCAGAGACCGAAGTGAAGAATCGAATGGATGACATTTACTTATAAAAAGTCTATTTTTGTTAGAGGATGATGTACTTGTAGTTACTTTTGTTCCAAGTATTTTTTCTTTGATTTAGAGTAGATAAATGTTAGCACTTGTCTGGAAAATAGTTTGTATTAGAGGCCAATGTGCAGCGGTGACTGTGACGCTATCACGTTTATTTTAGTTCCTCAACTGATCTCCGGCTGGAACAACTGAAACCAAAGACCAAAGATGAAACCCGGCTTCGGAGATCAGGTGATCATCATACAAAGCCTTGCACATTAGTGGCCTTGACCCACGACAAAGATTTTAAAGGAAAATAAATGGTGGAAGTTGTGGGTTAAAACTCTGAGGGAGTGCCTGCAGGATTCACGGGCACTAAATGGAGTGACAATGACTAATAAGCTTTATGCACACGAGCCAGGTTACCCTGCCGCAGAGTTCCTCAAAGACTGAAGCAAACATACGTCTGCATGGTTATAATGTTATAAGAGTTAAATACAGTATTTTATATGGATTAGCAGTCTGTGTTGCGGCAGTGCAGCTGTGTGTCAACGTGCATCCACTGGTTTGTCTCCTGTAAATGAGTGTAAAAAAAATAATTAGAAGGAATAATATGTTTAAAGTGTATTATTATTGTATTTCTATAGTTTAATTTCATTCTAAGTGGTCACAAGAGAAAATTATTGCATTTTTAAGTAATTTTATGGCATAAATGAGCTATAATGTCAGTGGGTGCACAAGTTGTCACATTTCTGTATTTTTAATCAGAGGACTTTGCAGAGGATTCAATCATTTGAAATATTTAGGTGACACAATCAATTTAACTTTCTTTCTTAAGAAAAGCAAACCAAAGAATTTTTTTATTAAAAGGTCACCGTTGCATGTTGGCGAGAGATCAGTTTAAAATCATCCTATCTTTGTATGAAATGTTATTTCCACTGCTGTCGTACTCATTTTATTACTGCATGACGTGAGGAGGATGGAAATGTTACAGCGTGTTTTTTAATCATTTCATTTCCCACAAAAACAACTGCTGTTAAGTTGTTTTTTTTATATACTAAATACTGTTTTACTGCTTTTACAAAGAACAGTTTGAGCAGAGCTTTAAGGGCCCAATCCAGCATATGAAAACGGATAAGAATCCGAAAACATCTGAACTTTGTGCTTTTACGCACACATCACAGCTCCGGTCGAGCAGGTTCTGGATTGGACCCTTGAGTAGTTCATGCAGGTACATGAGTCCTACCTCTGGTGTTTGTTTCCATATTGTTTTTATGGGTACAGATTAAACGTGATTGGGGTCCTTAATGCCTGGAAGATTTAAGAGCCAAGATGTACGGCCATCAAACGTGGGACCTGGGAAGTTGATGTGCTGCTTTTCATCTCATAAATGTTGAAATCATGTGAATCTAAAGGGTTAAAACGCACAGTCTTCTGCAGTAATGTTTTAATCCTGTGTGGAGGAGCGCTGAGGGTCATTTACAGTCAGACTCAGGGGGACCCACAGCTGCTCATCCATCAGGACAAAGCAGGTTTCAAGTGTTTGAAATTGAATGTATCTTTATGTAATTATTATGTTACCTGATATTTTCTCAATGTTTTGTTATATTTGCTCTGTGCCAGCTGAATGACTTGCAGGTTTCCAGAAATGTTTAGATAGAAGTTTCTAGACAAACAGTTAATGATAAAAAGTCTGGTTTTCAATTTAAATAAAAATACAGAAATACTATAATATCTGCTGTTTTTGTTTGCAGTCTTTGTTGATTTTATGTGAAACTCTGAGCAGTCATTTAACTTTTCTATACAGTATGAAGTTGCCGTAGGTATTAAAGGTACTGTGCTGCAGTTGTTTTGATCATAGATATATAATACACTCCAATTTGTCATGTGAATGGAGAGTACTCTTTACACATTAAGGTTAATTATTTAGTGCGTCAGGCTTCTCTGCTAGGACCAATTCTGTTTACATGCGTCCCTTAGGCAGTATCGTTAGAAGGTATGGCATAGATTTTCCTTGCTATGCAGATGATACCCAACTTTATCTGTCCATGAAGCCAGATAACACACACCAATTAGTTAAACTGCAGGAATGTCTTAAAGATTCAAAGACCTGGATGACCGCCAACTTTCTCCTTCTAAATTCTAATAAAACTTTAGGTTATTGTACTTGGCCCTGTGCATCTTAGAAACATGGTGTTTAACCAGATGCTTACTCTGGATGGCATTACCTTACCACTGTGAGGAGTCTTGGAGTTATTTTTGACCAGAATATGTCCTTCAATGTTGGACTTTTTTTCTTTTTGCACATTTGCACAATATCACTAAAATCTCAAATCTCCAGTCTCACAGTGTTACTTAAAACTACAACCCGGTAAATAGTCTGTAAATAAAAAGTAAGTGTTGTGTCTATCACATGAAAGCAAGCAGAAACGATTCTTCACAACTGATTCATTTTAGCCTTTCTAGTTTTTCTACATTTGACAAGCCAACCACTGCTTGCCTTGCTTATCCTGACGAAACACAGCTGACCTACACAGAACAATGTTCAATAGTAAATTATCTGATATGCGTAAATATTGGATTTTTAAATGTTAAAAAAATCTTTTTGAGATTAAAGTTGAAATGTGGAGATTACATTCATCATTTCAAAGCAAACTGCCACAGCTGCTGTACACTCTACAAAATACTTTATGTAGTACACATTTTTACCTATGCATCTGAGTGAGACAACCACTAGAATTCATCAATGATTCTGTCTTGTGTTTGATCTTGTGACCACATTCTTAACACTGTTAAGACAAGAAACCCTCACATTTGCAGAGCAACTCCTTTGGTCACTTAAGTTTTTTAGAGTTAGTCGATACCAGTTACAATTTTTTATAGGCCATTTTATGAGAGCGGTGCCAAACCTATTTCAGATAAACTTCTTATGATGCAACTAGCAGCTGCTGTTAACACCTTATTTACCTTAGAGGTTTGAGCAACAAGCCACAGACCAAGTAGCAACAATGTTGCTACAATTTCTCCAGAAATGGCATTGTCTAGTTTCATATTGCTACTCTAGCTCTGGTTTTTATTGTTATTATTGTTGTTGTTGTTATTGTTGTTGATAGTGGGTTGTAAGCCTATTTGCCTTGCTCATAATATATGTGTATAACACAATAATAAAACACACACACGTGTCTGTAGTTACTGACAGAGCTGTGAAGCTTTACATGAACGTGAACAAATCTTCAATCATACTTTCTTTACTTTTTCTTCCCTTCTCACAGACTAGTATCTTTCGTCTAAATCAAAGTAGATTTCTTCGAGCACCGTTGCAGCTGTTTAGTATTTGTTAGATTGCAACACCATGTTTTCCCAAACCAGTCGTGCAACATATTATGTATTCATCAAGTCTTTTGCAAGAGACAGGCAATTTGAGCCTGTTGTTGAACAACAACAACGACCACGTGTTTTCAGTTAAAGTTTTCAGGTATGGCGTTTTGCTTCTTTAATGTTCTGCTTAAGCTGCACATCTAAAAATATAAAACAGTCATTTGAAAATTCTGTTTCGACGTGTCTCCGCCCTCGTTATTGTTACTGTGTCGGTGCTTCGTCACGCTTCCTTGTTTATGTTTTTTTCTTTTTCGCAGCCGCACGGGGATTTTCGCTCCACCCTCGCTGAGTTTGTTTGGCCGCCGCGCTGACTCATGGGATATGTAGTTTCGGGTGTTCGCAGAAGACATTGAGCCGCGTGTCCAGCTAAACCCTTTAAAACTACACTTCCCTCCCGCTGGTCGGTTACGCAGCGTCAACGGATAAACTGGCTCGGGCATATACTGCAATAACTGTGGAGCTTCTTGCAAACAGCTGTCTCGCCGCCAGGAATAAAACACTGGTGAGTTTAGTCACTTATCGTCATACTCTGGGTTGCAGTGATGTTAAACGACTGTTAAAAATAACGGATAGTCTCGAGGCGGTTTAAATTATACGTTCCGACGACGTTTATAGTGGTGACGGTAATAACAAGCCCCTAAACTTAGTTCAGTAACAGCGAAGCTGACGCCAAATGCGGTTATTTGATGTCAGCGGACGAAGCTGGTGTTCGCTGCCCGTAGCTGCTGCAGGTTTAACCGCAGATTTGTCCGTTAGAGACGTAAACAGCGGCTTTTTTCAGCGTGAGGCCGCGCGCTGGCTGGCAATCTCTGCTAGCTTTCACCACCAGAGGGCGCTGGTTACTCTGTTTGTTTACACTGTCAGGTATCAGCTCGTGACCAGCTGGAAAAAAAGGCATTAGCTGTGGTTACAACACATCGGCAGGGAGACATGTAACCGTATTCGGTGTGAGGAGTTTGAGACTGCCAAAGTTAGGGGTTATAGCGGTATTATCACAATACCGCGTAGATCTAGGGATGTCACAACAAGGCTCCAATGAGGTTTCCTGCCAAAAAGTGATTACTGATGTTTCTGTGTGATTTTTATGACTAATATCTGTGTTTATATTGGTGAACAGGCTGTAGTTTACAGGATTTATGTATATAAAATAAAGAAATTGGCTGTTATCCAAGTATCTTCATGATTCTGTGTTATTGTATCGGGTCAGTGTTCTGGATTATAATCAATCCAGTCCTATTTGGCCACTTCTATCTTTATAAAACTACTGCCCTTTTTGCCATATATGAATATTTAGTTTTATTTATTAAAATCTTGCCCTCAACTACATTATGATGTTGATGTTTAATTGTGTGTCATTCAGAGGGCACGCTGCACCCCGGTAAATGGTCTGTAAATAACAAGTAACAGTTGTGACTTTCATATGAAAGCAAGCAGAAACGCTTCTTCACAACTGATTCATGTTAGTTTGTCTGTTTTTTCTAGATTTGAAAAGGCAACCACTGCTTGCATTGTTTGTCTTGACGAAACACAGCTGATCTACGCATAACAATGTTCAAAAGTAAACAGGCTGATATGCGTAAATGTTGGATTTTTAAATATTTACGCATATCATTTTTAAACCAGTATTGGTATCAGTCATAAAAATCTTATATCTAAAGGCTATAAACGGGCCACTTAACCCAACGCAGGGTGGTTGCCAGCCAACGTGATGGCGACATACTATATTGTGCATAATTCAACTTTTGTGGATATGAATAAGATATTGTTTATAAGTAAAAAATTATACAGTTCTTTTATAAGGTGTTGATAAGTCCTTAAATACTGAAAAATCATCACTTTAAGCTGTTGCTACATGGTTTCTAGGCAACATTTTAACATCTAGATAAGAACCTTCAGGGACCTAAGATGTATCTGAGTGCAAAGCTTGGTTGCTCAGCTCCTAATGGTGCAGGAGTTTGCAGTCAAAGAAAGACACACAGAAAAGCAGAAAGCTCTTTCATGTGTTACAGTCAGATCCACAAACTAAAATGAGTTGGACAGGCCTGCCGTGAATTACAGGTCTTGCTCATCTTTTCACTACAGCATATTGTCTCAGGCATAGGTGGAGCTCAGTGGGAGCTCTACTGCTGCAGCAGTCTGGCTCTGACTTACGTCGAATGTAAAGTGACACCGCTGGTCAGCCAAGTGCCGCGTGACGGGTGGATGAATTTATTTAACTGATGTGTGGGGGGGTTTTTTGTGGTTTTTTTATATGTAGCTTTGTGATAAAATGGAGTGAAGTAGTCCCTGCTGTATAAACAGGATGTGCAGTGATTAAGAGAAGTTGAATTGCATGCTGTGCCACTCTCACCTGCACATCTCACTTTGCCTTTCAGTACAAGAGGCTGAACAGCAGGGATAGTCTAAGTCAGATAGAAATAATAACTGAGTGATTTGTGCAGCTGTCGGTGTCACTGCCTGCACTGTTAGACTGTTATGTGTATTTATTTTGCTATTCCTGTGAAACAAAGGTGGTAAGACTTTTCGCTCATGCCTGTAGCTGGGTGTGGGTGGTGGTGCTGAAGCGTTTAATTGATCCCTGCGTGACTTCTGAACAAGCTTAAAGTGTTTTTCTCAGCAGCTTAGGTTTCTGTTTATGGGTGGGATGGGAAAGACGGTGCAACATAAAGAAAGAACTCGAGCGCGAAGTGGAAAAACTGAAGGATTTATTTACTTTATTTGAGACCTACACGTTATTCCAGAGGACAATATTGTGGGCCGCACTAGCTTCCTCAAGGTGTATGGGGGGCTTATAGAGCTTAGATTCTTGGTTGTATATTTGTTTATTGGTTGCTTGGTTAATATTTTTACAATTCTTTCTTCCAGCTTTTAAAATTCTCTACTTTTGCTAATTTTAACCTTCAGTAATTTTGATAATTAAGGGAGATTTAGGCCGTTGTTTGGACAACATATCCATGTGATGGTGTCACTTTAAGTGGTAATTCAGCCTACCACAAAGCCCAGACAAGAAGCTGATGCCGCTGGCAGCATTTGCACTTGTCGGTCTGGTGTACCTGCGTAGCTCTGCAGCTGGCGGCAGTGTTTCTCTCTTCAAGTTGATATTAGAAATGGCAGCAGTCAGTCACAGTTGCTGCGTTCACATTAAGTTACAGTATAGATTTAACACAGTTCCTAAAACTTCAGAAAATACTTTATATTTCTAAGTAATTAATTTATTGGAAACATAATCAGCAGATCGTTATTGTTAGTTGCAGGTTGATATGTTAAAAAATGGACTCCACCTTGATCATCTACAAAAACCAAACTCTGCTTTTATATTTCTGTATGTATGATTAAAAGCATAACGATATAAGACACTCAGGAGCCATTTTCCTCCAGTGAGTCCCTTTACTTTATCTAAATTTTCTGAATTTACATACATATTTTTATTTGTGTCACTTTTATTACTAGACTTACTTTGAATGTAATATTTTTTCCAGTGCTGGTTTTCTACTTTTACTTGTGTAAAGCTTCTGAAAACAATTTTATTGTAAATTTGAAAATGATGCTCAGTCGAGTTCAGGTGTTCTTCTTCTCTCCTCCAGACGTCTGTGTGCTGTTGACAGCTGACAGAAATGTCAGAGACCTCCAGCGACGCAGAGTCCTCCTGTGGCTGGACTATTATTAGTAATGAGGTATAAATCCTTTCCTCTGTTTATCCTATATCCTTATCACTTGTTGTCTTGTGGCTTTTAGCATTTTAATCAGGTCAAATTTAAAATATTTTTCTTCATTGATGAAACCTTTAACCTTTTGCTATAGCTGGTCAGTCACAGCTGTAATTCATCATTATATTTGTCCTTTTCTGAATAATTAATTACGGTCATTTATTTAGAAAACATGAAGTTCATCCAGTGTGTTTGGTTTTTGAATGTTTGCGCTGTGTTTGCAGGGTTCAGATATCGAGACTTTGGGATCTGAGACTGCAGTGGAGTATGGAGCTGAGCTGTTAGAGCACCCTCCGGTGGAAGAACCAGAGGTGCAGGATGTTCAGACTTCAATATCTGCTGGTAAAGCTCCTTCGTTTTTTGTGTGTGTTTTTTTTATCCAGATGTGACTTTGATTGATGGAGTTTGTTTGACTTTAAAAAAATTTAAAGTCACAACACACATTTATGTTCACATTGTCAGCTGTGTGTGCAGAAGAGAGGACTGCTGATTCACTGGATGACACTCTGGGAGAACAAACTTTAGATGAGACACTGAAGGTGGAGGTGAGAGGACCTGAAAACGTCCCCAGCATAATTAATCCAGAGCCTCGTCCCTGCTTCTTGCTGTATAACTCGTCTTCATCGTATCGCCTGCAGGCCAGAGACGAAGCTGCAGGGAAAGAGCCCGTGCTGTCCTCAAGCGACCTCTCCGACATTGTGACTCTGCCAGACTTGAAGGAGGGGGAGCACGCTGAAGTGGAGGAGGAGGCGGGCGCCAGTGAAGATCTTTACCTCGGCACCTCCTGCAGCAGCCAGTACACCTTCAGTGCTGCAGAGACCGGTAGGACGACACACACACTAAAGACAGCTTATTATATTACCAACATTAAAACAACAACACAAACATTTCTCCTGTTTGCCAAAGCAGGTTTATTGTTGAGTCACTGGAAACTTCCACAGACTCTGATGAACTTAAGCAGCCGTCTGAGAAGTCAGCTCACTGGTGGGCGCTCTTTTCCAGGTGGCGTGATTTGGAAATGCAGTGACTCTGATTTGATGCTTAGCTTGTTGAGCAGCGCTCGAAACTAATCCTGAGGCAGCTGAATCACTGTGAAGTGATGAGATGCTGTCAGACAGTTTAAAGCCTGTGTGCCTGAGCAAATATGAGGAGTCAAATACTTTGATTGATTGATTGATTTTTTCTGTGTGGAGAAGTGAGATAATAACAATAGCCTGTATGTAAAGCATGGACAGTGGAGTGGGTTTCAAATGACACATAAAGTCTCATCTGGTTTGTGTGGTATACATTTTTAGCACACAGAGGTGTTTATCTTGTGAATTATGGTGCCAGAACAGATAAAATGTCTTGTGGTATGGCTGCCTTTAGATGACTGCAGTATTCCTCAGTTTCTCAGTCAGATCTGCCTCGTTCGTCACATTTGGTTTCAAAACAGTGAGAACAAAACAGTGGTGATAGCCAGCTTCAGGCTGCTAGACTGTCAGCAATTAGTGGTACTGTAGACTCAACTCTGTAGTTTTCTGAATGTGATTAACGCAGGAACAGTCTCTGGAGTAGCACCAGAGAAGGAGTGTCCTTTAAATTATTTATTTCTTTATAGGAATTGGTGGATAAGTGTGTATCCTTGTGTTTTGCAAACACAGCAACCGAGGAAAGCAAGTGACTGATTAAACAAATATTTATAAGCTTTGTTTTTGTTAGTGCTGGCTTCTATACTGGTTCTCAAGCAAGCTAAACCAGAGCTAAAGCATCCACTGTGGCTTTAATGTAATATAACAGGGGCCACAAATAGTACCCAGGTACAACTGTCCATTAAAGGTGTAGTTAAACTTCAGGGCAGTTTCACTGGTTCAGCCCATTTAAGATCAAAATGAGCTGTATGTGGCCCACAGTGTACAAATGGATCAGGGGTCTCACTGCCTTGTTGCCAGTACTTGTTGTCTGCATGATTAACTGCACTGATGCCTGCTTTTTGAAACCGTTTGTATGTGTGCTGTTTTTTGGTTTTTTTTCCTCTCTTCATGTAAAACTTCTCATTTTTTAACCGTAGTTTTCCCAGTGCAGCCACCAGCGGTGACAAACTCGAGCAGCAGCGAGGACGAGGCTGGACGCAGTGCCAGTACTGTTGTACGAAGACGAAGGTTGAGGAGGAGTACCACAAACACCGTGACTGACCCCGAGGAGGAGGCTGTGTTGGAATCTCGCCCGAGTGATGATGATGATGATGATGATAAGGGGGAGCAGGAGGTTAAAGAACAGAAGCAGCAGCAGGAGGAGGAGGAGACTGAAGTGAGAAGAGCTGCTCAGGATGTTGAAGAGAGAGCCCAAAACAGCAGCATCCTCAAAACGTCTATCCTCATCACTCTTGTAATAGCTGCCTTCCTGTGTTTGGGTCACTTCTATGGTGAGTAGTCCAGCTTTACTGGGATAAATGCAGAAAATGTTCTTGGACCTCAACTTTAGGGATGTGCTGTAGCTCATGTGGTTCAACCTGTTTCCCGTGTACTGTAGGTTGTGGAACTAACCTGTAAAAAC
The DNA here is from genome assembly GCA_015106755.1 of Etia nguti. NCBI lineage: Eukaryota > Metazoa > Chordata > Actinopteri > Cichliformes > Cichlidae > Etia > Etia nguti. Next base: position 27,959 of record VUQG01045513.1, read on the forward strand.
GTTCATTTACAGAGAAATACGAGATGAAGAAGCAGCTCTGTGATGTGCACTATGTGATGGACCTTACATCCCAGGTCAGTGACTACACAGGTCCCGACTCGAGGAGTAACTTGATTATTTTTGGCAGAACAGTAATCATAAATTTCTATGCCATGCTTTTGATTTTTGTAACTTCTTACATGGAAAATTTATCACTTTATTTGCTTTTATTCTTAAATCCTAAATAATGCTGTGGTGTGTATGAATTTGATCTAAATAGTGCGGTAAAAAAAGCATTAGAATCTACCAAAAGTCAGCACACAGACTCGGATCGCTTGGAACCCTGGCTGAGTAGTTACTAAAAGAGTATCTGATATCAGATACTACCACCTGATGGAAAACCCTAAAAACCTAGTCAAGCTGAGTTGGTACCAGTGTAACAGAAGCTCACAGTCGTAAAGACTAAATGTGGATATTTACCTTCCTCTTATACAGGGGTGTCAAACCTGGGCCGGTTCTAGACAGGCATATCTGAGGGGGCAGACAGAAATGTAAAGGGGGCACATAGTGGCAATGGAGGTGGGAAAGGTGTGGGGGTTTGGTGGGGTGCTCTGGATTAGGGCTGCCACAAATGATTATTTTGATAGTCGACTAGTCACCAATTATTTTTGCGATTAGTCGACTAATCAGATCATGCATCCATTGAACATAAAACATACAGCTTATTGCACCAGCATGCATCTGCTCTTATACAACTATCATTAGCTTACGGCTTGAAGTGTTTAAGGTATGTGCTAACTAAAAATAAAGACAAGATGATAGTTTATTAAACTTTTAATGAAATTTGCAGATTGTCTCAGTGGAGTTTAATAAACTCAGCCGTCTGCTCTTTGCTCCCTAAAATATAACAGGACACTGGATTAAATTCTCTACCATCTCACACTTCTGTTTAATCAGTTTTCTGTTTGACGTTTATTCATCAGATTCTAACAACTAAAAACATGACATTTACCTTAATTGGATAGCCTATATCGAATGTATTTGAAACCAACAATAACACTTCTCACTATTGCCAATATTAACAAAACTAAAAAGGGTAAGCCCAGTTATAAAAAAAAAAAAGAGAATTCACAAAGTCTTGAAAAATAAAACTGAAAAATGGAAATAAAGAATAAAATAAAATATCCATCCAGATCTTTACAACCAACAACATAAAATTCTCTTAATTGGATGGCCTAATTCAAATAAATTTGCAAAATTAAGTAAGAATAAAATAAGACCTCTCAATATAGCCAATACTTACAAAACTAAAAAGGGTTGGCATAGTAATTAAAAAAAAAAAAACCCAACATACAGTGGCTTGCAAAAGTATTCGGCCTCCTTAAACTTTTCCACATTTTGTCACATTACAGCCACAAACATGAAACAATTTTATTGGAATTCCACGTGAAAGACCAATACAAAGTGGTGTACACGTGAGAAGTGGAACGAAAATCATACATGATTCCAAACATTTTTTACAAATAAATAACTGCAAAGTGGGGTGTGCGTAATTATTCAGCCCCCTGAGTCAATACTTTGT
>VUQG01045514.1:0-24220 GCA_015106755.1 Etia nguti
TACAGTTGTGCCATACTCCTTCCATTTCTGAATGATCGCTTGAACAGTGCTCCGTGGGATGTTCAAGGCTTGGGAAATCTTTTTGTAGTCTAAGCCTGCTTTAAATTTCTCAATAACTTTATCCCTGACCTGTCTGGTGTGTTCTTTGGACTTCATGGTGTTGTTGCTCCCAATATTCTCTTAGACAACCTCTGAGGCCGTCACAGAGCAGCTGTATTTGTACTGACATTAGATTACACACAGGTGCACTCTATTTAGTCATTAGCACTCATCAGGCAATGTCTATGGGCAACTGACTGCACTCAGACCAAAGGGGGCTGAATAATTACACACACCCCACTTTTCAGTTATTTATTTGTAAAACATGTTTGGAATCACATATGATTTTCATTCCATTTCTCAGGTGTACACCACTTTGTATTGGTCTTTCACGTGGAATTCCAATAAAATTGATTCATGTTTGTGGCTGTAATGTGACAAAATGTGGGAAAGTTCAAGGGGGCCTAATACTTTTGCAGCCACTGTATAGGGCAGCATGGTGGTGTGGTGGTTAGCACTGTTGCCTTACAGCAAGGTCCTGAGTTCAACTCCACCACCTTGCTGGGCCCTTTCTGTGCAGAGATTGCACACTGGGCACCCACTCACCAGCTCTGTAGCCTTTAAGGGAGATAAACTTATGTTTTGGAGGCAGAAACTCTGCCCCCAGCCCAAAGACTTTTTCATATTGAACAAACTTATTTCCCTTTTGTTGGGCTTACCCCTCACCAGAACTGCTTCAAAGCTCGCACTTCATACTACTCCACTTCAGTCCTTTTGTTGGTGGAGTGGTGGTCTGAGGATCAGGACCCTGTCACTACTGCACTCCCTATTCCCTCATACAGGAAGAAGTAGGGCTCCTGTTTCAGGCCAACTCCTCCCCGTAGACTGCATCTTTGCATGTGCCTGCCAACGCTGGACACCAGCCAGAGCCCGTAGCTCCATCCGATTTCCTTGTTGTACATATCCTTTAGGTCACTTGCTGGGCCTCCCAAGGAGTTCCATCTCTGTAAAATCTTAGACTGAGTTGACTGTTGCTGAGCCAGCCAACCCTGAAACTAAGTTTTACACTGCTGAAGCATCTCAATCAGAAATTGAATTTTAGAGGCTGTTGCACCGATGTGTCCGATGAGGACCTACCAAGAGACTGAGCCTCTGCTCATGGCTCCTAACATACTTTGTACTTGGACTGGCCAGCTTCATGCCTCCAGTGTGGTCTGAGCTAGGAGCTTCCAGAGCCCCAGTTTCCAGGAGAGACTACACAGCCTGCGGTGCCCCAGTCTTCAGCCTCAGTTGAGTGCCTTGCACAGACCTAGCCTCCAGTGTCGGCTGAATATCCTTTGTAGCCCTAGCCTCCAGAGTTGGCTATGGGTCCTGCACAGCCTCATCCTCCAGAGTCGGCTGAGCAGCCCCAACCTTCAGAGGAGACTGCATGTCTTGCTGAGCAGCCCCAGCCTTCAAAGTAGTTTGTGAGCCTTGCACAGCCTAAGCTTTATGAGGATCCTGCATCCCCTGAGAATCCTGAGCTTCCTGCATCTTGTTAGAGTCAAACAACCAGAGGTGTCCTGTTGCGTACGCCTTCCCAGCCTTCAGAAAGTTTCTTTCATTACTGGCCTCCAGAGGGTTTCCATGGCCTTTGCTGTTGACATTCAGCGAAGCAACCTGGGGTATACCATGGCCTTTGTCACTGGTCTCCAACAAAGGCACCAGAGGTACTCTGTCCTCTCTGTCGCCACCAGCCTCCAAAAGGTTTTCTTCGCCTCAGTTGCTGCTGACCTCCAGCCAAGCGTCCTGAGGTGCTCTTCCATTGTCACTGGCTGCCTCCTTGGGCCACCAGAGTGATTTCATAACTGGTCTCTTGGCCATTTAATTCAATTCAGTTCAGTTCAATTCAATTCGCTTTGATTTATATAGCCCAAAATCACAGCAACAACAACGCCTCAAGATGGTTAATATGGTAAGGTAAAGACCCTACAATAATACAGAGAAACCCCAATAGATAACCCCTTATGAGCAAGCAATTAGGCAGAAGTGGGAAAGAAAAACTTCCTTTTAATAGGAAGAAACCCCTAGCAGAAACCGGGCTCAGGGAGAGGCAGCCTTCTGCCCTGACTGGTTGGGGGTGAAGGGAGGAAGACGAGACAAAAGACATGCTGTGGAAGAGAGCCAAAGATTAATAATAACTCATAATTAAATGCAGAGGGATGTATAAACAAATGGTGAATAAAAAGGGTTGAGAGAAGGAGAAATGCCTAGTGCATCATGAGAATCCCCCAGCAGCCCAACTCTATTGCAGCATAAGTAAGGGTTGATTTAGGGTCACCTGATCCAGCCCTAACTATAAGCTTTGTCAAAAAGGAACATTTTAAGCCTAATCTTAAAAATAGTGAGGGTGTGTGTCTCCTGAATTCAAGCAGGTTCCACAGAGAAGGGGCCTGAAAGCTGAAGGCTCTGCCTCCCATTCTACTTTTAAATATCCTGGGAACCACAAGTAGCCTAGCAGTCTGAGAGCAAAGTGCTCTTATTGGGGTGATACGATACCATGAGGGTGTAGGTCTGTCTGAGTGATTTCCTTTCTTTTATATTTGTTTCTTTTGCTGCTTGTTCTGGGGTAAAGCTTTCATTTCTTTATACAAGTTAGTGATGTTTCCACAGCAGAGAATTTCAAAGGAAAAAACTGTCTGTAAATTGTCAAATCATTTCAGAATAATGTTCCTCAACGTAAAATGGCAAAGAATATCTCATCATCTACAGTTCATTATCATTAAAAAAGTCTGCAAATGTTGAGAAATCTCTGTTCCGAAGTGAGAAGACTGAAAATCTGAGTTGAATGCCTGTGATATTTGGGCCCTCAGGTGGCACTGCATTAAAACTAGGCATGATTCTGTCACAGAAATCACTGCATAGGCTTGGGAATGCTTCCTGATTAAAGCTCTAAAGTTAAAGATTAAAGTTTAAAGCTCTATTACACAAAGAAGAAGCTATATACATAAATTCTACCTTCTTCTCTTGGCCAAAGATTATTTGAAATGGAATGAGGAAAAGTGGAAAACTATTCATTTCAGATCAATTGAAAGTCTTTTTGGAAAACATGGGACCCACATCCTCTGACCTAATGAGGTGAGAGATCATCTGGCTTGTTATTGTCACCATTTGCAGGATAAGGACTCGAATGCTGACTCAGGAGACAAGCTGTTTAATGAGGCTAGTTGTAAAAATCCATAAAACAAAGTCTAAAGCGCAAAGCAACACAAAATACACAGGGGCACAGAGAGAGAATCGCAAAAGGGCTAGAAAACTGACTAAATGGAACTACAACCCAGATCTAATTCACTAAAATAAAGAAACCAAGAGGAGTCAAAATAGAAACTAGAATTAAAGAATATGAAACAAGTTGAAGTAGTGTAGCAGATGTATGATAATGCCAGTGATGACAGCATAATGATTCAGCACACTAGCATGAGCACAAATGCACTACAGGTATGTTGGTAAATATAGGTATGTTTCACATATAGTGTGTGATAGGCAGAAATTTCTCTGTGACTTGTATGTTTAAAAAAAAATAATTAAAAAATCTGCTACTATATTTTTTCAGTACAGCGCCAAATCACAACAACAGTTGCCTCAAGGCATTTTATACTGTAAGGTAGACCCTACCTCCACATCTTCTCGAGTTCTTTTCTCAGCCCTTGATATTTACCTTGGTCATTCTCAACCACCCTAGATGGCGTCTCCCATTTTGATCTCGGAACTTCCAGATCATACTCGGCACAGATGTTTTTGTATACTATGCCGGCCACTTGGATATGGCGTTAAATGTATGCCCTCCTGCTAGCACCTTGCATCCTACTGTTATATGCTGGATTGTCTCAGGGGCATCATTGCACAGCCTGCATCTGGGGTCTTGGTGGGTGTGGTAGAACCCAGCCTCCATTGATCGTGTGCTTAGAGCTTGTTCCTGTACTGCCATAATTAGTGCCTCTGTGCTGTCCAAATTTGTCAAGCCATTGGTAGTATTTCTTGATATCAGCCAATTCTTCTGCCGGTGGTACATGCCTTGCAGGGGCCTGTCTTTCCATGATGGTTTCTCTTTTTGCTCCTCTTCTTTCTTGGGTTTCGGCTGTCTGAGATATTCACTAAGCACATGGTCAGTTGTGGCCAACTTTGTGATGTACTCGGGGATCTTTGTTGTTTCAGCCTGAATAGCAGGCTCATGGTGCTGGACTTGGGGCAAAACCTTCCATGCATGGTAAGGAGTTTTCTTGTCTTGATGTCAGTGTCTTCTGTCTCTTCCCTTGGCCAGCTGATTATCCCAGCAGGTTATCTGATGACCGTTACATAGCTGTTGATTGCCCAGACCTTGTTCTTCCTGTTCAGCTGACTCCTCAGAACACCTTACTCTCTGCATGTATTTGGTGGTTGTGGCTTTCCTAGCAGCTTCTTCATGGGTCTCATTTGCCTGTGAGATTCCAAGGTAGCTATCTTTGATGTCTGCAGTTAGGGCTGTTCGATATAACGATATATATCAGATGACGATATAAAAACATCTATCGTTTCATATTACGCTATCGTTTGTTTCGTGGTGTCTCAAAATAAACTGTTTACGGCAATATTATTTCATGATTTGGATGGTCACTGTAGTGTCTATATTAAATTCTTAAAGTTCTCTCTTTCTCTTATATTTAATATAACCACACTACGGACGGACAAGCGACTGTTTTTATGCATTGTCGTTAGCAACAACGGCGGTAAAACCATCGCGTGGCTCCGCCGTCCGCTTGTTTATTTTCCACATAAACCTTTCACAATAAAGCTCAAGATCCTGTTGAGACTTTTCAAAATAAACTGAATCAAGTAAAAGAGGATGCAGAGTGTTTACGGATGAGAAGCAAAAAAGAGCCGCCAGGTGCTAAAAAATAAACCTTAGACTCAAACGTTAGAACAGGCTTTTCCCCGCAGCACACCGTGTAATAAATACTCACAAAGAATAGTTTCATGCATCGGTTAAAACACTCGACTCCAGGTACACGACGCCCAGCTGGAAACACTTCATGCAAGTCGAGCTGCCCGAGATTCACAGAATTTACAGAAAATGTTACATTTTTGTGATTTATATCGTTGTCGGGACGATAGATGTCTTATATCGGGATATGAGATTTTGGTCATATCGCACAGCTCTATCTGCAGTGTTGCCTTCTGGTAGCACAATCCCCTCATTTCTAACTACCTTTCCTCTCTTTGTTACCATCCAACTACAGTCCGAATGACATTGTGATGTCTTTGCTGTAGATCCTCATGGTGTGAATTAGTGAATTGATGTTCATTACTGGCATATAACTTGATGTCATCTATGAGGGAATTAGGTATTTTCTGTTATGCAGGTTTGCCCTCTAGTGGTGATAATCTGTTGCCATTCATGCCTTCGCTAGTTGATAAACAGCAACTTGTTATTTTTTGTGGAAGAGTGATATGTTTTGTGGTTTAAATCTAATTTTAATTGGTACATAACCTAAGTTAGCTGAGGTTGCATGATTTTATTTGATGTTTTATTTGGTAGTCATTAAGCAGATAAATATTGTGTTTATATTTTGTGAATATGCGGCTTTACTGTTGTGTTTGTTATATTTTAAATTGATGCAACATTTTTATTTGTTTTATTTCTGGTTCTGTCAACAGTTTCACACTTTATCCTTATTAAATCATCAAACTCAACACATCGACCTGTTCCTTGGATTTTGGTTAGGAGAGTGTTTAGCTGTCTGTATAGCTGAGTCTACGTTCATGAGGACAACACTTAGTGAGGACAGAGCATCATCCATGTAGCGGAGAAGGCTAATGTTTGCTTCATTCTGTAGTTGGTATCTGTAGCCAGTCTTGGTATTGATCTCACTCAGGGGTTTCAGGCCTCTGCAGAAAAGCAGTGGGGACAGAGCATCTCCATGGTAAATCCAGCACTTGATTGTGACTCGTGCTATTGGCTTGAAGTTGGCCTCTAGTGTTGTTCTCCACATCCCCATTAAATACCTTGATCTTGTATATTTGTAGGCACTGGAGGATCCATGTGTGTATCATTGAGTCATAGGCTTTCTTGTGGTCAATCCAGGCAGAGCTGAAGCCACGAGAGTGCTGTGTTGTGGAGCCTCTGGGATTGGTGAATGCCAATCCCTTGGCCCCATCCAGCCTTCCTGCAACCGACGGCGGTGATATCAGGTGAGATCCCAGTCGGTTCAGGATAATTCGCCAGACGTTGGGAAAGCAGCTTCTTACCACTAAAAGCTAATCGCTGCCCTTTGAGTCTCCCCTGTTAGAAGAGAGGCAGCGGCTACAGCAACCATCCTTTCTCAGGCCACTGGCACACCTCCATTGTGGCCTGAAAAACTTCCAGGGAGCCCTGGGAGTCCTCCCCCTCCTCCATCTGGTGGAGTGTCACCACTGGTGCCAGGGGGACTGCAGCAGCAGTGTTGAGGAGCCAGGCCAGTGGAATCAGACATTAGAGCGCTCTTGTCTGGTGCTCGGACTGTTCCTGCAGATTGTCTAACCGATGGTGATGCGCCACCACCTGCTCCCAGGTTCTGGTGGCGCATAGTCACCAGATCAGCCATCAATGGGGCTAACACCTCCGGTGGCTGAATGGTCGGTGAATCATATCGCTGATTTTCTGCACAATTTCACTCTTGTTTTTGAAGTCTGAAAGTAGATGTTCTGAAATCTTAATGTATGATTCTTTTATATTTTCTCCATCTGTGAACAGCTTCCTGTGGGTTCATACCAATGTTCTGTTGTTCTGTCTGCATCTTAGGAGGAGCGTTCTTGAGAAAGTTTGCTCGTGTGTCCAATAGCAGCGGTCAGTGGAAATGTGCCTTCTGCCTGACGAGAGATGGTAAAGCACTCAAAGTTCAGAGAACCATATTCAGTGAGTGTTTCTACATCATGGCTATGGATGAACTGAGCAGGGTAACCGGTGACAAGGATATGCAGGTATTTGCAACTGTTGGTGTAATCTTCTTTAGTAATACCATATGTTTACCCCCTTTCTTTGTTATCTTATCCTAAGCCTATTGACATTTCTGTCTTATTTCCTAGTTATTTTTGATCAGTGCAGTACAGTGGAAAGAAGTCTTCAAAAAAATCTATACGAAAAACAACATTTATTTAATTACACTACTATTTGGCATTTTTTCAAGGGTGCCTATACTTGTGTTAAAGAAATACAGTAAAAGTTGAAGTAAAAAGTCAAAAAGTACAGGCTCTGAAACATAGTAAGAAACTAAAAAGTAGCTCCTTGAAGGACAATTCTGCTACCAGCTACTTTTATGCAATATGGGAAAAAGAATCACAACTCACAATAATTTTGTTTTTGAGCTCCAGTAGTTTCTTTGCGTACAGGATGTGATCAGCTGACCTGATGCTCTTTTCTCAGAATTTTACAGAATTGAATTCAACAGACTATAAGCAGATGTTTCACGAGCTATCTTTGGTCTTTATACTAGACCATATACAGCTGCTGTGAAGGTGGAATTTACTGAATTAATTAAGGGGAAATAAACAGACTTTCCAGCGGTATAAGATTTGATGCCAACAAACATTGTTACAACCAAGAAATAATCTGCCAAACACAAATTTCTTTGTTATTGTGCTAATTTTAGTTTTCTTCTGACATTCCTGTTCGTGCTGATCATACAATTGGCACAAAAAACACGCCCAACTCAGAAGCAGGGCGTTTGAGTTTGGTGTTTGGGTTATAACTGTGCTACCATTTCTACAACATTATATTGTCATCCCTCTTATGTCTTTCAGCTGGAAGCTGAGCAGATGATGGAACAGCTGATTTACTGGGTTCAGGTAGACTCTTCAGGCCTGGGCCGGCCCCAACTTCCTGGGGAGGTTCCCATCAACAGTTTGTCAGTTCCCATGATGCTGATGTGCCTGGTGCAACAGTTAACTGAAGGCCATGGGCAGGAAGTTGCTCAGAAGTACAAGGAGCTGGGAAACTGGTGTGTACAGCAGATCCTACAGCACATCCAGGTTTGGAGGCAGACAACACTCTGCTGCTTTTTCTGTCACAGTTGTATATTTTATCAAGTACCTTCTATTCATAAATACAGTTATTTTTTCTTCTTATCTTCTGCATCTTTTAATGCAGAGAGCTGGCACAGCTATTTTAGAGAATGTGTCAGTGGATGGATCTGAACTGCCGGGTTGCCAGGGCCGACTGCAGAATCCAGGTAAACGCTCCAGAGCCTGCTGACCCAGATGGCTGTGAGCATAGTCAGTCTCTGTGGAAGCATATATTGCACTCTTTCCTCTCCTCAGTTGCTCACTTCATCATTTTCAATGTTTCTTTGTCCTTCCCACTAATAACTGGTGCTGACTCAGGCCATGCCTTGGAAGCAGGCTGGTTCTTGATGCTGTATGGTGCACAGTGGGGGGACAGGGAAATCCAGAGAACTGCCATCAAAAACTTTGTGGAGCTCCCTTATCAGTGTGGCTGGGATAACGAACACGGTGGACTCTTCTACTTCCTGGATGTGGATGGTCACTGCCCCACACAGGTTAACCTGTCATCTCTACACATGATTATGTTTTTATTAGACACGAAATTCTGTTTCATTTTGCAGCAATAGTAGTTTGCATTTATCACTTTAATAACTTTATGATCAGACATGTTGCTTTTGTGTCTGAGCAGCTAGAGTGGAGCATGAAGCTGTGGTGGCCACACTGTGAGGCTCTCATCGCCTTCCTCATGGCCTACAGTCACACCAGGAAACCTGAGCTGCTGGAGATATTCTCTGAAGTTTACCAGTACACTTTTAGCCATGTGAGTTGACACTGCACTGGCCACATGGCATAGCAAGAGTACTGTACTTTTGACTTTAAATATTTAGAGTATTTAAACATTTTGAGAAATGAGTTATTTCCTATCAGTACAAAATATCAACGACTACTTCATGTTACAGAGATTAGTCTAAAGACTGGAAGCAGGCAGGAGACGGCAGCTTCCTCTTTTTACCTTTAAGGCTCACCGATTTTTATGTTGAGTAAAGTTTTAATGGAACAAAACAAAAAAACACACAAAAAGCCATAGAGTCCAAACAAAACAGTAAACAGTCCAGGTGGCTGTGCTGACCTAAATGGAGGAGCCGTAGCAGCCTGGAACAAGGAAGTTGAGGCAATCAGTTATGTTTTTTCTGGCTCAGGGTGAGCATGAAGAAAAGTCTTTTCTACTCACCCTTGAGGTGGGCTGCAAAGACCTGGGGTTTGGTTGATATGAGCAGGGCTGCAGGCTTAGATGAAGATCAGGGTCAGGCGGAGGTAGTACACAGGCTTGGTAGCAGCCTCTGGTAATAGTGAGGAGCACCGCCGATTGGAGCCCCGCTTCCTTCTCACAAAGGGGCAGAAGTGGTACAAGTGTTGGCAGGCTCCTCTTCTTCTTCAGCCCACAATTCTGCCACCATGGAGGTAAGTGAGATGCAGACTGGCTGTGGTGGCAAAGAGGAGGAGATTTGCTGCTGCATCAACATGGAGGGACTCATCCACTGCAGCGGAGGTAGGGAGGGAATGACCTATCCAGTGTTTCTTCTTTTCATGCCTGCACCTTCGATGTTTTTGCCTTTTGGGTCTTCCTGTTTGAGTTGTCTTGGTCTTTTTTATAGTTACTTCTGTTTTATTTTGCTGGCAGGTTTCTCGTGTGACTTTCTGTTTGAACTTTTTTGGCCCTTCTCCTGCCTTCAGTATTATCTTGATTTAGTTCATCTGTGTCTTCTCTTTTTCCCTGGTGTGAATTTAGTTTGAGCGTTCTCCCTCAGTCATTGTCAGGCTGCCATCTTTTTGACATTCAGTTTCTGTTCCCTCCCGTTTTTCCTGATAAGTTCTTGCTTTTGTTCAGTTCTTGTTGCTTGTGGTTTTGCTAGCGTATTAAGTTCATCCTAATCTTGAGCCTGGATCACATTTGATGCTTTGAAGCAGATGATGAAAATGTCAAATATTCAGAAGTAGGTTTATCAATGTTACAGTGTGGAAAATCTCATGACCAGATGTGAGTAGATTGCAGTAAAATGAGGAATTCTCTTTTCTTACCCCTCCATATTCACATGCATCATCTTAGCTATGGTGGCCACTGTAAGACAATAAACTCTGGCTACTGTTAACCTGTAGTGAATGTAGGCTGTCAGTCCACTGTTAACCTAACCTGGTGTCGACGTCTATTTATTCTGGAGGAAGCTATAAAATTTGTATTGGAGAAGACTGATATAAGTCAATGTGAAGCTCATTTGAGGTGAACGTATTGAGGATCTCCTGAACTTTTCTGTTGGTAAGCGCTGCTCCCTGAGGTTGGTGAAACTTTCTTTGTGACCACATAATTTCCTCTGGGATTAATAAAGTATTGTGATTCTGATTCTGCAGATCAGACTTGGACACTTTGACAGTGAATAAATTTTCATACGATGTGAAAATGTAATCAAACTGTTTATCAGGGGGAAAGTGTGATTTTTAGCACACTCGTGCCTAACATTAGCTGGCATAACATCAGCTTATAACCAGCTATTGTTTTGCCAGCTACCCAGAAACAAGAGGGTTGCATGTCTAATCTGCTGACAGTAAGTAACGTTGACAATATCCATAACATATAAGCACATTTCTGCATGTTTTTCTGTGTTAGAGCCCTGACTTCAGTTCAGGAGATAAGGCTTGAGGTGAGGAGGAAGAGGATGACATTTTATCCAGATGCCGGTCATGTTGTGGCTTCTCTTTGTGTTTTCACTTTGGTGAGGCAAATTTTAGCACCGTATGTTAAGGGGAAAAAACATGGGATTTCCTGCCCTGAACAGTTATGAAGGAAATGAAGAAAGTAGATGACAAGACCTCTGATATGACACAAGCGTCCAGAAAGCTAAGTGATAAAAACAAAATTAGTCTTAAAATTATTATGAGCCTGAAAAGCTTTCACATAGCAGCTGTGGATAGCATTGATAGTAAAACATTATGAATGAAATTGTGGATCTGCTTGTTTACCACATCAGCCTTTGGTGGTACCTAAAATGATAAAGGTTGTGAAAATTATCCCCTAGCCAGTTGGCACAAGGGCGCACAGTTACCTTGGATAGCTGAATCTGGCTTGGCTATGGTCATGTGGTCAGTTTTGCTTAGGAAGTCCTTGCCATGTACTTAAAGTGCATAGCAGTCATATTAAGAGTTGGCCAAATTCCCTAAATACTAAGGGAAGGTGCTTTGATGTGTCCTTTATTACCTCCTTTAGAAGAGGACACAGTGAACCATCCTTTATGAAAGGAATGGCGATAATGCCATCCCACACTTTGTAAATACACACTTTAGGAATTGTGGGACTAAATTATAGGTGTTTTTTCCATTTCATGTAATACCCTGCTGATATTTTTCTTTTAATTTTCAATGAGAGGCTTGTAATGACCATAAAGGGACACTAAAACAGGACCCAGGAGATAACATCTCACAGTTCACAGATTTTATTACTACGCCAGGGTTTCCACAAGGAATATTAATCAGAAGGAACACTGAAGAGAGACTCTGGGAGAGAGGAGAAGGGAGTTATATCCAGTCTGCATTATTATTATTATTATTATTATTATTATTTAATAATTTATTTGAAAAGGGACCATGTACAATATTAACACAAATATTGCCATTGAATGCATTGTATCTGAGTTAGCTTAAGCTAATTATCATCTGTAGTGCCTTGGCAGGTCCTATGCATATGGGTGAGCAGCAGAGGAAGGTTCTTAGTGAATCTTTCAGTTTGGGGAAGTCTGGGCAGCAGGTTGTGAGGAAGACGTGTGAAGAATGGCTGATTGTAAACAGTCAAAGCAAGCTCTTATTAACCGATCAGTATGAGGGTTATGCAATCAGATTACTAAGATTATTGGAGAGTGAAGAGTCATTAAGACAGCAAATGTCAGCAAGGCAGTTCATCACACACAGATTTTCCCACCAGTAGCCCTGCACTTACTGGTGGGCAGGCCCTTTTGGCGGTATGGGGTATAAAGACGGTCTTTAGCTGAAACTAGGCCTTCAAGAGACACAAGCTCTTCCTGAGAAGCTAACTGGTCCTTCATTTATTTGCCTCTTGAGCTGCCAAGGTCCAAAACGCTAACAAAGTTTGTTACTCTCCTGCCACTTGGATGCATCTTCATTCTTTAAGGGGGGATCAAAAATTTTCTGATATTCCTCCAAATTGTCTGTGTGGTGGGGTGAGGTTGGTGGTGGAGCAGTGGGTTCAGGGCGTGGTGGTAGCAAAGGCAGGGTTTCGCAGCTGGTGAGCATGATCATGTCTTCCCTATTTCAGTAGCGGCCGGAGAGGAGAGAGGAGCCGCTGCAAAGAGTAACAATCGCTGAACCAGTGTGAGCAAATAAAGAAACCTGAAAGTGAGATTCCTGAGCTGTGTCGGGTCCTTTAGGGTTACAGTCAGCAAATGGATATATCTTTATAGTCTTTGACAAGAAGAAGTCTTCTGCTTAGATCAAGGCCATTGCTCAGAGGAGTCCAGTAAGGTCGAAGAGTTTCAAGGCATCATCCAAAAAAGAGCGAGGTAAGTATGTGAAGACCAGGGAGCACTGGAGCAGAACTCTACAGCACTGACCCAAGTCTCCCATGAACGGTTCCAGAGACAGGAGGTGGCATTATGGAACACCACTGTAGTGGATGCTTCCGGAGGAAGTAATGAAATGAATTCGGGGAATAAGCAAAGGATTCTGAGTAATAGGGGAGCTGGATTACCACTCGAGGTACGATGACAATCGGGCAGCAGCTGAACGCTGGATTCGGTCCTCAAGTAAGGCAGGTGATGAAATGAGGAAGAGCAGGAATGGAGAATGGGAAACGGGAGCCCAACACCCCCAAGCACAGCCTAGGTGGGCGGAGCTCAATCTCCTTGAAACAGAGAAATGCAGAAAACAAGATTGACAGCTATGACGAGGATATTTTGATGTTGTAGATAAAGAGATTTATATGTATAAATACTGTATAAATCAAGATTATTAGTTATATTAAAATGACAAAAAGAATTTACATTTATAATAATTCAGTTTGCATTTCTAAATTGCAGCCTTTAGGATTATTGTTTGTTAATTTGACTTCAGTCACTGAGAGCCTTAAAAAAGCCAGGAGTTACACAGGGTCAGCTTCACCAGCAGGAAAAGAAAATGTGATTGGACATGAGCAGAAACTTGTCTCACTGTGATAACCATTTCATTTTACTTTAAAGGCTATATGTGTACTCCTGTTTATTTAAAACGTCTATCTTGGTACTGAAGTTCTGTTTTTCACAGTGGACAAAGTTTCAAAGTAGCTCATCTTTTGACACTGTAGCTTCACCACAGCAGACACAAGTCACATTATTATGCAGTCTAGTATAAGTGCAGTCTGATTCTCTGCACATTGAACTTCTCTTTTCCTTGGTCCTTAAAAAACTGTCCCTCACATCTTTCTCTGACTTTGATGGAAAATGTCATGAACTAAATGTGAAGGGGAAATGAGTCACGATTGGAGTTTCATGATTAGATTAGACCAGATTACAATTAGTCATTGACCTCGGATTGCCTTGTTTAAGCGACGTGTGGAGAACGGGTTGGTGATCTTGTGTGTTTTGTGTGTTTTATGTTCTGTTTACAGTTCAGCATATACTAAGAGTGAGACCTTTTCATTCTGCCACCCTGCTTTCATTCCCAGTGTGACAGGTCCTTAGCAGACCAGTATTTATGTAAGGTTTATTAGGTAATATAAGAAAAGGTATATTGCTTGTAAATTAGTAAAAAAAAAAAAGAAAAATGCACCATCTCCAGTCTTGTTGTGGAGCCAAATTAGAAAAGGAAAAAAAGTTTATTGTTTGCGTTCAGCATAGTCTGATCAAACAAATAATATCCCAGGATTATTAAGGTCTCCAGCTGCTCAAAGTTTTATTTTTAAAATCAATTTTAATTTGACTCCTAGATATTATTTTCCCTCCTTTTAGTCTTTATGCAACACTAAACTAACCATATCCCAGCTTAAATAGTGCTGAACTATGACTTTTCAAGTAAAAAAGGCTAATTTGAGCTAATTTAAGGCTCTTTGACCATTGTTGATGACTTGAAAGAGAGACAATCTTTGAAGAATGTAACACTGGGTGATTGTGCCTGTTTCTGTTTCCAGTTTCCTGATGCTGAGAATGGTGAGTGGTTTGGCTATTTGACAAAAGAAGGGAAAGTAGCACTGGATTTTAAAGGCGGTCCCTTTAAAGGTAAGGACATGGTTAAGATGTAGCAACAGCAGGAAATTCTTAAATGAGTGAAATAAATGATAGGAGAATGTAGAGTAGCTTGAAAAAAATGGCCTTTGTATGTTTTAGTTACCTGCACAACACTCCTTGATCTGCACTAAAATTTCAGCGATGATGTTCAGTGGTGCGTATTGTAGGCACCAGGTTGTAAAAAAGGAGGGAGAATGCATGAAGTGAAACAGATATTTCTGTGAATGTTTAATAATTTGACACGGGTGTAATGATGGTGCTGGGCAGGTCTCTTAATTCTGACCGTCTCTGGGTAAGCTGGCGGACAATGACAGTTATATGATGGAAGCCAAGTTAATTTTTATCAGCATCTGCTTGCAGCCATTACAGCATGGCATGACAAACACAAGGGAAAAAACTGAATGCTTTTACCTTGTAGTTATGGAATCCATTGTTTCTGCTATGCTTTGAGGGGCATTTCTAGAATGGTTTGGTTCCAAAGGCAGCACGGTGGCATAGTGGTTCGCACTGTTGCCTCAGCAACAAGGTCCTGAGTTTAATTCCACCACCAGGCCGGGGTCTTTCTGTGTGGCGTTTGCATGTTCTCCCCGTGTTTGCATTGGTTCTCTCCAGGTACTCTGGCTTCCTCCCACAGTCCAAAGACATGTAGTTAGTGCAACAGACTAGCGACCTGTCCAGGGTGTAACCCGCCTCTCGTGCTAAGACAGCTCGCCCCTGCAAACCTGAATTGGATAAGCAGAAGAGAATGGATGGTTTGGTTCCAGTGATCTCTTTAGAGGAAAGGATCACTATAAATGAACACGGGGTTGTTCTGAATAATCACCTTGATGCTGTGCTTCTCACATTGCTCATTGTGAAAGCCATTGCATACAGTATTGCATTATTTTCGTACTTATCAAACCATTCAGTCCTTAGACCTCAACCCAGCTGAATGCTTTGAGAGATATTGGACTGAGATGTTTGGCAGCAGTCTCCACAAATCATCAGATGAAGTACCTTGTGAAAGATTAGTACTAATTCCTCCAACAGAATTCTAGAAACTTGGAGAATTAATGCCAAGCAGCACTGAAGCTGGTCTAGTAACACATGTTAGCACATGGAAGCTAAAGCAAACAAGTTTTTTTTTCTTTTAAATTGTCATCTGTCTATCCATCTATCAGCAAAAGATAGAAAGAGCTTTCTTATGTGTTTTAGCTGCATCAATTGTTTTAAAACCCCAACAATCATTTTATTGTGAAATAATTTTCTGTTTTAACATAACGGTAAAGTAACTGTTTCTTCTGTTCCTCAGGGTTCTTCCACGTGCCTCGTTGCCTGTATATGTGTGAACGCATTCTGGATGACCTGCTGGAAAACAAGGACTGAAGATTCTGACATGAATGCTCTGATGAAGGGATGGAACTTGTGCATTACTTTGAATCACAAATAATCAAATTGTAACACAAAATTGTCTGATTCTTTGTGCATTCATCCAGGTTTGAGTTAAAATCTTACCTTTGTAGGGGTTTCTAAAATACCCAATGCTAGGGGTGGGAATAATCAAAGAACAAATTAACCTTGAGATATATATATTCAATCAATCAATCAATATTTCATTGAAGACCTTCAGCTTTAATTTGATGTTCAAAAGTAAATTCAAGGTTCATTTGACTGAATCTGAGTAGTGACCCAGTTCCAGTGGCAGCCAGACATGCCGAGGTGATGTGTAATGCTTCAGATCATAAGCGGTTCCTTCCCATCATTCTGGTACAAGTTAATTTTGCTTTCTTCCGTCCAACAATTTTTTTTTTTTTCCAGTAGTTGTATAGCACCTATAACCAGTGAGGCCACAGTCACAGCAGTGCAGCATCAATACATCACAGGCTCAAGGGGTGTCAGTAACTTTGCCCTTATTTGCATCAGCTCAAAATTTCACCTGAAGATGAAGATAATTTTTCACCACAGTTGAAATGTTGCACAAATGTAGATCAGATTTGTATTTAACCTCCCCTGTGCAAAACCTGTGCTTCACGCTTGGTATTAACACTTCATAATTGACCGAATTTACCACTAAGCACTCCACAGATGTACAACATCTGGTAGTGCATCCATCCATCCAATTTTCTTCCACTCATCCAATCTCAGCTGTCACAGGGCAAGAGGCAGGGTAAACCTAGGACAGGTCACTAATCTTTCACAGGGCTAAGACGTATATTGAGACATGCTTTTTATGCTCATATTTTTACAGAAAATATGGATTTTAACCTGGAACCTTCTGGCCTTTTATAAAATGTTATTTTACTACTATTGTATGTGATCTATACCCTTCCATGTCAGGAAATAAATTGTATACTGAAATAATAAAGCTGCTGATGCAGATGCTTTCACTGAACTGAGTTATAATTATTACTAGTTAATGAAATGGAAACTTCAGATATGACAAATGATGACAGACGATGAGCCAATGTTCCTAGAAAGCGGATATGTTTCTAATTAACGAATAATATTTAGAATCAGTAACCTTTGTCTGTCTATCTGTTAGCAGTCTAGCGTCCACTGTTTTAAAGATAGCATTTTCAAATCTTGTGTGAAGGTAGATACCAAAAACAGCCGGGGCTGCTTTGACTCAGGTCAAGTTCAACCAGATGTGAAAATCTGTAAAAATTTTGTTCTTCAAAAATGTAAAGAAACAGGTCAATTAGGAAAAGCGTTAGTTCCCATTAGATCATCTCCAAACTTTAAGGCAAGAGCTCCTTAAAACACTGGTTTTTTTTTTAAATTGTTATATGACTTCATGATAATAATAATAATAATGTACACTTTATTGATCCCCGTGGGGAAACTCCTCTCTGCATTTAACCCATTCACTCAGTGAAGCAGTGGGCTGCCATTGGGCACCCGGGGAGCGGCGTGTAGGGACCTCAGGGTAGCCGTTCAGGGGAATCAAACCCCTGACCTTCTGATCACGGGGCCAACACTTTGCCTACTGAGCTATCCCTGCCCCGCACACAAAAACATTAACATAGTTCACTAGATTTTCATATTAACAATACTGACTGACATCAGCAAAGACAGCTGAATATTTTACTCGTAAAAATCCGATGTTGATTTAGCTGTTTCTTTCTTTCTTTCTTTTTTAAGCAGTCCAGTTGAAGCCTGATCTGGTTATCCTGCATCATAACTTTGATGTTCTACTCTATGTTCTATGTTGCTGGAGCAATCCGTGCTCCTCCCCTCTTTACATTTCCTTGGCTATTTTTTTACCCACTACTTGTGTCAGTGTATATATCAATTTATCATGGGGTGATATGGTTTACCAAAATGTACACTGCAAAATGAATTAACACCAATCCCCAAACCCACTGACAACATTGGGCGTCATGTTTATAGGAGACAGAGCCCACCTCCACTATGTATCATGTTCAGAAGTGTGCATCTTTTGATGACAGATTATTTAAATATCAAACACACTTAATATAAGACAAACTATATAAACAAATAAGCGTATCACAAAACGGAACCGGAAGTGGTTAAGCGGAAGTTGGTAAAAAGGGACAGTTCAAAACCCAAAAAGGCTAACAATATTTAACGTGTCTCGTGTCGCGTGAAAAATAAATATTAGTAAATAATAAGAATAATGAGCCCTGCTAAAGCACGACAGAACACCACATTATCCAACCTAAAGTCAGAGTCTGCGATTAAAACAAACAAACACAATCAACACAAACTTAAAAAGGGTTTGCTACGTTGAACACAACCCTCGTAACAAACCGGAAATAATGTGACAGATTGGCTGAAGTGATGGAAACGAGATTCCAACTTATTACATCTATTAATGAAAGGCACCAAAGCTAAAAATGTGCAGTCAGAACATTTTTAATGGCAGTTAAACGAGAGTATTAGGAGGTTAATAGCAGCGACGAGATTACACATTTGGACCAAGGCTAGCCTTCAAGAGCTCAGGCTACTATGGTGTTTGGACGTTACCAGTAACTTAATGGCTATCGTGTAAACGGGGTTCAAACCAATAATTATGTATCTAATTTAGTTTTAATGCCATTTTTCGTTACGGCAGCTGGGAAAATTACATTCTAGCGTTCATCTCTTCACCAGAGGACAGATGGATACGATTTACAGGTACTGTCGTTTGATGGTTCAGTGTCTCACACTCCCTCTATTGATGATTTGTTCTTTTAAACATAACGAGAGTCATGACAACACCGCGTATAATGATGGGTCCGAATAACAAATCATAGCCTGGTTTAGTTTGCTGTTAGATGGGATTAGATACTAAATAAATTAATGCTAAGTATAAATATTCTAATCATTATTATTTATTGCAATGAGCTAATCTTACAAAATATGAGATCGATCTCTGTCTCTGTCATTCATATAGCCGTTCCCACATTAAAGTTTTAAAGTTCTTATTAACTTGTTTGAAACAGTATTTAAATATTTGTACCTTTGTGTACTGCACACCTTGTCAGTTGTAATCTATCCTTGATGGTAACACTGTATAACGCGAACCGCGAATGATTTGCAGGAAACAATGAAACAATTACACTGAAGCCCCCGCGACTAAGGCCCAAGTATCCTTTAATTACGTGTAATGTCATGTAACAGGTTTTGTACAGGAAACAATCAAATAATAACATATAATTAAATTAAGTAATTTTAAGCACTGGGTTATTTCCTGGTAAAGCAAACAATATTTCCCCATCTTACATCTTATGTACCCTGTACTTTCCTGCAAATGAAACCTAAGTACTGGGTACTTGCACCTCATTCGCGGGTCGTGTTATAAAGTGTTACCCCTTGATTATTAAAAGAAATATAATTAAGCAAAAATTAATAATTTTGGGGAAAACAGTAAAAATACTATGATAATGAGGTATAATATATCTCTTTTAAGAGAGTTTCCTTTTATTTTTCCCATAGGGAAGATGACAGTATCAGATGCCCACCGTTATCATTTTTGTATGAAGTATTACATTTAAAATAATGAAATTGCATAATGTTCCTTATGTCTCCTACTTACTCTGTTGCCTCTAACAGCTGGTGGAATAACTTCTTTGTAAAAGAGTGGGGATTAATTTTTTCCTAAATGCATGTGACACCTATGTATGCTCCTGAGTGCCTGCTTAAAGCCTTTCATCCACTCCGAGCAACAAAAGTGAGTAATACAAGCTAGTATTAGCTTAGAAATGCAGGCAACTATGATAAATCCAACAAAAGAAATCAGATGAGTGGATTCTCTGCCACTCTGGTAAAGGTTTAGATCTGTACTGTTTGGGGATATTACAGTTGGACACAATAAAGTCATAACTGTATAAAATTCATATATTTATATTTGTTTTAATTCCTGTTCTTCCTTCTTTTCCCTCAGTGGCCGAGGTGTCTTCTACCAGGCAATGCCTGCGATTGGAGCTGATGGAAAGAACATCATGAAACTGATTCCTGTCCAAATGGTGAACAGACAGTTTTTCCAACCACAGACAAGTAAGACTAAAAGGGACCCAATTTCCCAGGAAGCTGTTACCATAAATATCACCTCAGCACCTGTGAACATGGCCACAAATACAGCTTTGAGTTCTTCTGTCTCTCAGCAAATAATCAGGAAGCAAGTTTCAGTTATGAATGTCTTGTCCAACCGTGTACATTCAGTCAACAACCATTCGCTACAGAAGCAGACTGTTAATTTAATGGCTGAAGTTCCTCCAGTGGCAACTTTTAAAGAAAAATCTGGAATGCCAGTAAAACTTTTTAATCCACTCCCAGTTACTGTGAAATCTCCAGCACTCCCGAGAGGACAGTATCTTCAGATTCCCCCCAATGCACAAGTCCAGACAGTTCCAGCATGCAGACTCCCTGCAGCTATCCAGAAACAGATTTTTACTTCTTCTGCCAGCTCCTCCTTGGGGTCAGTCTTACCCAGTGTAGTCTATGTTTCTCCTGTCACCACTATGAATCAAGGTGGGACTCTGCCAACGGACACCGCTCCACACTCAGTCCGAATGTTTTCCAATGCATCAACATTGACTTCATGTGGATTCCAACCAAAGGAAGCAACACAACAGTTAAAACTGATTCCAAAGGTTTCACAAAGGCCCGACAGCCCCACACGGTGGGTGATAGAAGAAGTGGATGGTTCGACAGGTCCAAATATAAAACCTCATAACTGCCCGTCTGTAACTTCAGAGATTCTTCAAGCAATCGCACAGAGAGAAAATTCTTCCAAACAGTTCAGCACCTTCAGAAAAACGGCCTCTCAGCTCAGTCAGGACAATGGTGCACAAGGGCAAGAAAATGCTTTGGTCATGTGCAATGGCAAGGTGTTCTTTGTAGCTAAAAGGTGCACCCTGCTATCTAAGACCACAACAACAACTAAAGGGTCTGAATTCAGCAAAAACATTCTTCCACAATCTTCTTCTTTACAAGAGTTTCTTCAGTCAGCTGTAACTCAGACAAGTCAAGATGTTAGAATGCAAAGGGAGTCAGATGAGGTGATTGATCTATGTGACGATGATGAGTCACCTCAACAAGCAGCATCAGTTAACATGCCAGCGGTCTCTCATCTGGATGAAGACAATGTCATATTTGTATCATATATTCCACCCAAGTCAGAGTCCTGCTCACCACACTGCACAACTTCAAACATGGCTTTGAGAGGAGCAGAACCCGGCCAGGACATGGCAGATAGAAATGAAACGTGTGTTTGTGATTCAGACGTGCTGCACAGCACCTCTGCCCAGCAGCTGGAAGACATAGAGGTTGATGCAAAAACAGAAAGTCTGACAGTGCCCAGCAGTAGCTTTCAAACAGAGAGGAACAGTCACATAATTGAGGTAAGGCTACTTTTGATGCCCAGCTAATAAGACTAGGTCTGCAGCTAATCATTACAGATCTGTGGTTTGGTCTATATTTTTTGAAGGATAATTCAAGTTTATTTGTTTGTAATTGTTTTTTGTATTGTTTTCTGTCTGGTGAGTATTTCCGATCACACCAGTGTTAGTTTGGAAGTTCAGCATCTTAACCTCGTCGGTTTTGTTGTGTGATGTACAAAAAGAGTATTTGTTTTCTGAAGTGTGGATTATAGAAAAACGTGGATTTATTTTCCTTTTTCTTTTTTTTTTTGAATTTTGTCCCTGTACAGCACTGTAGTCAGTTTTCATCAACATGTGATTAAAGTGCAGACTTTCAGCTTTCAGTATTACATTAACTGTTGTTTACACTGGAAAGTGCTACCTAATGAGCTTTACAGCATATGGCTGGATCTGAGCAGAGAGTACAGCCCTGTGCAATTCAGATCCATCCCATTACTTCTCTGAGCAGGCACATGATCAGCAAATACATGACCTGGTAGCACTGGCAGCCATACCACCCGGGCTTTAGCATTGCTTCCACCATGTTTGACAGATGGCATGCTTTTGATTGTGTTTTTTTTCCTTCTCCAGTTGTTTTTCTACCCAACATTCTGGTACAAGTTTATTTTGATTTCATCTGCCAATTCCTTTCTAAAACTGGGCAGGCTCTTTTCAGGTGTTTTCTAAATATAATCTGGACTTTCTCTTCTTAAAAGTAACCAGTGGCACCTTGGTGTAAACCCTCTGAAGACCTTGTAGACCTTGACAATGGCATCCCAACCTCTTTGGATTTGTAATGTACTTGTGTTAATATACACTTTTCTAGTCTTACTGACCACTTAAAGTGCTTTAGAGTACAAGCCACATTTTTAACCATGCATTACATGCATTGGTTTATTTTTTTAAGACTTTAAGCACTTTATCTACCTCACATTCATGGATAGTTTAGAATCAACAATTAACCAGACATGCATGTCTGTGGACTGTGGGAGGAAGTCAGAGTACGCAGAGGAAATCTGCGCAGGCATAGCGAGAACATGCAAACACCACACAAAGGCCCCAGTTCAAACCAGGAACTTCATGTCACCTCTTCCTGTGAGGTGACATTGCTAGCCATGGCCAACCACCCACTGTGGAGCAACACAGTGGTGCATGTTGTGAGTGGGTTTTTCTCAGCCATGGAAAGAATTCATTTTAGTTGTTTTCTGTAGTCTTTCAGACCTTTGGTGTTGCTGGGCTGGCTAGTGCATTACTTCTTTTTAGCATGTACCAGATTGTTGATTTGACCACTAGAGTTTTTGCCATCTCTTTGATAATGATGGCCTCCTTCACTTGCATTGGCCTCTGTTTGGACCAGCTAGTAAAAGTTCCCATAAACAGCTACTAAATGTATGTGGAAACACTTGGATCATTTGCTTAATGTGTCATAAAATAACAGTATTGGTGCATGTATAGTGGTATTTTTATTTTACATTTCTCTATTTGCAGGGCTCTACAAATCCTGAGTCAGTGGCAACAAAGCCTTGCAAAGTGTCTGACCACCTGCTGAGGCAGATATTCGGGATAACAGCTGAACTTAAACTTTGCCTTCAGAGGGTTGATGAACCATCAGTTGGGTCTGTCCCTGAAAATTCGCTGCACATAGAATCCATTAAGTCAGTGGAGGATAATGAGGAACCAGTGGCAGATGTTTTTCGATATGAAGCTAGTGGTTCACAAGAAACCAATATAAACAGTGGTCATACTGATGTCCAGAGAGTAAAATTACAAACTGGAAAGGAATTATCAGCATCACCTCACACAGGTGTTGGAGCTCTCAGATGTTCACATGCCAAACTGGACCAGAAACCTCCTCCTTTTGCTTGGAAACAGAAGTTCTTTTCAGGTCAAAGTTCGCACAACAGAGCATCATGTGACTGTGACAGTAAGCCAGAGACAGATTGTTTGGAACCAGTTGGTGAGGATTTCCCTACCACAAATGAAGGCAGTATCCCACAATCACAGTATGTAGATGCCCATCTTCAGACTCAGACTTGGTTGGATCTCAGCAGAAATGCAAGGAGAATAGGGCGGACCAGGAAACGCACTGTGTGTCCATGTTGCATACCCACTAATCTGGATCCAGCAGTCAAGTCTAGGGCAAGGCTAGAGGAGCTAGACAAGTGGGAATTTACAGCAGAGCAGGTGAGTAAAAAAGGGGGAAGAGCAAAGGTTCCTCAAAAAGATGGAATGATGAGGTGTGGAAAAGTCAAAAACAAGCAGAACTATGTGACCCATGGGGGTTATAGTAACATTTTGTCAACAATGTCCACGGACTCTGATGACCTAAAAAGACAGGAACGGATCAAAAGACTCAAAGATTACCTGAAAGAGAAAGAGGCAGCATTGCAACTAATGAAGAGAAAAGTGAGGTGATAGAATCTCCAAAGGTTGATTCTGTTCATCTGGACGTAGCGTTTTCAGTGGGAGAAACGTTTCGTCACTCATCCAAGTGACTTCTTCAGTCTCAGCTGACAGCAGGTTTCCACAATCTTATAAACAGTACATTTGCATAATGACTGAAACCAGCCCACTGAAAGATTAGGATAAGATTGTGGAAACCTGCAGTCAGCTGAGACTGAAGAAGTCACTTGGATGAGTGACGAAACGTTTCTCCCACTGAAAACGCTACGTCCAGATGAACAGAATCAACCTTTGGAGATTTACTTACCTGGATGATTGAGAATGCATCAAGATGAGCTGATAGAAATTGTCCAGCATTTTTAACACACACGTATTCTTATAAAGTTAATCGATTAATGGACTCAAAAATGGCACCTCCTCATGCAAATTCACTTTCCGAGACTTGCGTAGTTTTCTTGGTTCAGAGTGAGTTTATGTGCCATGGAGCCCACCGCACATATAGATCAATGCTGGGTTTTCACTTGTACCACAGACTATAATGTGATATCATTACACACACAGAGTATTTACAAATATGATACTTTAAAGCCTGAACCATGAAATACCTTCACAAAAAATAAAAAAATATATATATATTTGCTTTTAACAGTTTTCATTTGTATCATATTTACTACATGT